>JAULJZ010158987.1:0-27425 GCA_032270985.1 Heliamphora pulchella | reverse complement strand
AGGGGTACGGTATTTATAGAGTTCTTCAACCAATGAGATGCTGCCACGTTCTAAGACATGTTAGGCCATTTGGAGTTGGCGGTCGCCACAATACAAGTTGGCGGTCACCATGTTTTTGAAAGGTTTCACAAGGTTCTATTGGCGGTCACTACAATGCAAGTTGGTGGTCGCCGGTTTGGAGGTGGCGGTCGCCACTTTTGGCTAGAGTTTCCAAGAGGTTCTATTGGCGGTTGACACAATGAACATGGCGGTCGCCTTACTTGGACTGCAAGTTTCGAAGGTTCGACAAAATTTCATTGGTTTGAAGGTTCATGGTTCAAATACCGAGCATGGATCACTTCTCGAGGATCGAACTGAGGTACTATTCCACCTATTTTCATCATCGGATTCACCTAAAATTAGGCGGGGTCAAATTAGAGTATCTACAGGTACTCTGCCAAAGTACCGAGAGAGTATGAGTCTTAACGCTGATACCCTGCTGCTTTGCCAAAGTACGAGTCTCAGTACGCGGGTGAATTCTTAATTCATCGACTAAAATTGGAATATTCCTCGAGGATCGGACAATTGAGCACTATTCTCCTAACTTGAAGATTCACCCGCGTTACGCTTTAGGTATTCTGTAAGATCCCCGATGCTTCTCTATTCACTTTCTTCTTATGTGAAGAGGTCGGGTTACATTTTCGATTGCATGACTACTTAATTTTGTCCTTAGTTAGTAATTTCTAAATCTAAAGCTTGTTTTATTCTTGTTTCGAACTAGTTAAGCTTTTTTATAGTTTGATCAGATTTCATAGTTTTGTAGATTCTAGTTTTTTATTTTATAGTACATTATCATTATTATATTATTCTATTGAAATTTAGCAATGTTGCTTATATTCCTTGCATAGTAATATGTGATATTACGATTGCGATATATCGACATCAACATTAATGTGGTCATAATAGTCAATATTGTGCCCACATTCTTTTCTTTTCTTTTATTCTAAGTTTTACTTCATTATAGTTGTTTGATTAAAATATGCTTTATTTTGCTAGCATAGTTTGTTATTGCTAATATTTTTGTTAGTAATAGACTAGTTTAGGTACTTCCATTTTAGTTTCATGACATGTTTAGAATTTAGCATTTATTTTAGTTTATTTTCCTCGCTTATTATATGTGATCTTTATCTTAAAATCTATTAATTTAATTCTAACATGAGTTGGTTTTCTTCATTATTTTCATGTTTCGATCGATGCCATGCGGTTTGTTCCATGTATCCTTTAGTTAGAAATCGCATGTTTTAGGATTTAGGATTTTATTTTCTTCTATGCTTTGTTTGGCGTGTTAAATACTTAGATTATGTATTTTTCCTACTCGATTTTGGTTGTTCTCTCTTTGCCCCCATTCTCTGTATTTGCAAGCATTTAAGAAATCTAATTAAGGAACCAATGATGATTAGTAGAGATCAACCTCAAGGTTGGGCGAACGAGGTGCCTAACATCTTTCCTAGTTTGTACCTTAGCCCCCAGACCCTTGTTTTCTCCGGTTACCATTTTAAAAATCAGTGGCTCATTTTGTTTTTCTGGTTTTTCTCAAAAATCAAGTGGCGAGTCCATTTTTCACAAAAATAATTTTCAAATTTTGGTTTTCAAGGTGTTAAAGTATTTTTTAAACTTTTTTTGAATTCTCGTATTTTTTAACCAAAATCCTAAATCCCGGCGCCACAGCTGCGACCTTTTAATATCACGGCTGTATATTTTGTTAAACTAACAGTAACAGTTGCCATCTTTTTTCCGATGGCCGCACGTTTTTCTTCTCATATCACTCGGCCACCATATTCATTTGTTACGACCGTGAGGTTTTTACGAGGTCAGTAACATGAAAAATGTATTTCAATCACTTTGTTAATTGTTTTTAATGTTATGTGTATTCTGTTTTGAGTTATCACTTATATAGAGGATGAAGGGTGGTGGATCTAATCTAAAATAAATAGGTTATGGTCTCTGTCCTGCATGTCCGATCCATTTGAGCCTTTTTTAGACCTTGCATATTGACTTTTGGATCCTTAAAAACCTTAGCCGCAACTTTTATTTGTCACGGCCATGAGCTTTGTTTATTCTGTTTCTTGTGGTAACCTAATATTTGCCACGGTCGCATGTGTTGTCACTATTTTTTTCACAGCCGCAAGATTGGTTATTACGGCCATGAGTTTTGTTAGCATGTCCAGTGGCTTAAGAATGGTGTTCAAATCTTTTTTATTTATTATGTATAGCCTGTTCATAGCATGATAGAGACAAACACATTGTTGCATGACCTTTAGACCCTTATTTGTTCGTTTTATTGCTTACTCGCATATTTTTCGCAATGCTTTGCTCAAACGATACGTGTGGTATATCTAGAAACAATAACCAAGTGGTATGACCCCTAGGATCATAGTTAGGATTTTGTTTCTTTGCTGGCTTTTATTTGAACTCTCTTTAATCTCCTATACTGTATATGTTACCTTTAAAAAGTTTACAATAAGAACCAATATTGACAAAGTAGAGACCAACCTCACGGTTGGGTGAAAAGGATGCCTAACTTCTCTTTTCGTACTTTAGCCCCCAAATTCTCTTTTTCTCTGGTTACGTTTTTTAAAAAATCGCAGCCTTCTTTTTATTTTTCTTGATTTTTCTCAAAAATCAAGTGTCGACCCTATTTTTCTAAAAAAACGTGCTCGAATACCTTAGATTTTCTTGTTTTAAAAAGGAAAGAACAATTTTTTTAAAAACAATAAATATTCGATGCACCGTTTCCCCCGAAAACAAATGCCCGCAACGTCTCACGTATTTTAGAGTTTGAACATGGGTACATAGACGACGTCTCACATCTTACTAAAGTTTGAGAACCTAGACATGTCTCATGCATCTTAGGGTTTGAACACAAGTACCTAGATGGCATCTCACGTTTTACTAGGATTTAGGGACTTAGACACGTCTCACATATCTTAGGGTTTGAACACGAGTACCTAGATGACACTTCACGTATAAATAGGGTTTGGGAACCTAAATATGTCTCACGCATCTTAGGGTTTGAACACGAGTGCCTAGACAATGTCTCACGTCTTACTAGGGTTTGGGAACCTAGACATGTCTCGCGCATCTTAGGGTTTAAACATGAATGCCTAGACGACGTCTCACATCTTACTAGGGTTTGAGAACCTAAACACATCTCACGCGTCATAAGGTTTGAACACGAGTACCTAGACAACATCTCACGTCTTACTAAGATTTAGGGACCTAGACACGTCTCATATATCCTAGGGTTTGAACATGGGTACCTAAATGACACTTCACATATCAATAGGGTTTACGAACCCAGATATGTCTCACGTATCTTATGGTTTAAACACGAGTGCCTAGACGATGTCTCATGTCTTACTAGGGTTTGGGAACCTAGACATGCATCTTAAGGTTTGAACATGGGTGCCTAGACGGATGTCTCACGTCTTAATAGGTTTTGGGAACCTAGACACGTCTCACGCATCTTAGAGTGTGAACATGAGTGCCTAGACGACGTCTCACATCTTACTAGGGTTTAGAAACCTTGACACGTCTCATGCATTTTAGAGTTTAAACACGGGTGCCTAGACGACATCTCACGTCTTACTAGAGTTTTAGAGCCTAGACACGGCTCACGCATCTTAGGGTTTGAATAGGAGACCTAGGTGACACTTCGCGTATCACTAGGGTTTGGCAACCTCTGCTTTATTTACATTGCCATTTTTTTTCAAATGATTATACATGTTCTAATAACTTCTTTCTTTTGCAGGCTGGACAGTGCATTTATGAACTTGGTGGCTCGAGGAAGGCCTTAGAATGGTACCAGACTCTTCCTGCTCAAAGTCGCATTCTAGTCGATGGTGTTGGATTCAACTGATTCATCCCTTTGCTTGACTCCACCAGCAATGACCGAGTGCACACCACAGCTTTAGTAGTGCGGTGGTAGGATATCACCAACACTTTTTAGTTCACCACCTCCAAGGCGATGTTAACACCACTCAATTTCTCTATGCTTACCAGCATTCGAATCGATGGGGAGTCTATCCCATTTGATCTGGATATTCACCTGAGTCGTGAGGCATTGACATACTTCGTGGGTGTTGTCCTTCTTGTGATGGATACTAGCTAGGTTCAGTACACCTGGTTTTATTATCACTTTCGATTCTTTTAGTGTACCGAACCCTATCTTTTTAAGTAAGTCACCTAGGTATCTGCTTTACATCTTTGGCATCTCCTTGTTTGCGAATACGAAGAATACTCTCCATCTGCACTATCTAAGAGTAATGTGCTACATGGATCAGATCGGGACTTATAACCGGGGCAACTCTAATTTAGCCACACTATACGGCTTTATGAAGGTCATTATGCGTGTCCTAGAGGAGATGGCAGGGTACTAAAGGTTCTGGGAGGTAAACCAACTTACTTCGTTTTATTTATTTGCACTTCGTTTGAATATACTTCTATCCTCAGCTTATATGATGATTTTTGCAACTCTGGATTTCTCGGGATGCATGTCCAATGAACACACATCTAGAACCTTTATTCATTCCTTAGGGTGAACGGTGGATGAGGAGATTTAGAAGGAGGAAGGCAGTGGGGAGGTTTTGGATAATTTTTGTCTCTTTCTGGATAGGATGACCTCATAGCAGGTATAACTTCTTTCTCCTTTTTTTTTTCTTTTTTTTTCTTTTTCTCTACATGCGTTCTTATTTTGATTGCTAACAAGACGTTACCTTTTTAGGTGAACTATAATGTTTGAAGGGGTATGAAGAAGCGAGCAAGCATAGATCTGAAGCGCAGCCGTGCAGTGACCACTTATTGGATCCTATTAGAGGGACCGTTCTGCAGGGAGTGGTACTTGGGCGAGAGGGTGTCCATCAGTCTTTGGGCTCCGAATACTTTCAAATCCTAGAGCCACCTTCTGCTAAGATGCGTCACAAAGATACCATGAGAGGATTAGACATCATAGTGGATTCTATTGGGGTTATGGCTTCGACTCTTCTGGAAGCAACAAGTGACTATACTGAGTACGTACGAGCACACTTGATGGGCCCGTTTGATCCTCAGCCTGTGGTTAGAGAGGGTCCCCCTATCACCCTATCAGCATTAGCAATGGCCGCAGAAGCAGCAACAGCAGCTGGAGTGCCCATGTTCCTGTGTTACCTTGGGATGTCAACATGGTGGTGAAAGGATTTCCTATTAGCATTGTTATCCTCATTCCACCGAGCTTGAAGTTTGTTCTCACTGCTGATCTAATGTAGGTTACTTTTCCTCATGCGCCTTTTTCTTTCTTCATTTGTACACTCTTCTTATCTTATTGATTCTTCAATTTCTTTTATGTAGATCCCCCAAGAGTGCCTGACCAACTACTTGCTCTTGATGTAGCGTCTCCAGGCCTTGGTGCTTCAGCAAGACAGAGTCCTTCGAGCAGCCAAGATTCCATTCGTCCCTAGGTTATTGAGGAGGTAAGTACTCTATTATTTTCCTTCCTTTTCATTCTTAAGCCTTTATTCATTCTTCTACTTATGTCTTTTCCATCTCCTAATGGTTCTACAGCAGGGCCTCCCGGGTTGTGGTGCGGCAACGCGAGGTGGACATCGTGGTTCCTAGGCCTCCTCTGCTTAAGCATTATCCTCCTCAGCCTAGGCAAGGTCAAGGACTTTGACCCCTTCCTTCGGTGATGATGATGACGATGACGATAATAATAATGCTGGTAACGACGATGACGGTGGTGATTTTAGGAGCATCTTTAGGTCTTCTAATGTGAGTCCTTTGGTACCAGCCCCTTTCTCCTAACGTGTACGACCAAGGAGACACGAAGAGAGAGAAAAAAGGCATTCCTCCCTTCCTTTTATATTATCAAATTTTAAATACATTATTTTTTATTGGGCCAGCATGCCCCCTTATTGATGATGGGTCGTAGTCCCCCTTTTTGATGTACAATGAGCTCTTGTGCCCCTTTTTGTTTGAATGTTTTCCTGTATTTCATTTATAAAAATGTTACCTTTTTCTTCTTCCAAAATGATTGTTCACTATAGTAGAATATTTGTAAAATGCATGATATAAGTCCCAAGGCATAGACTAAATAACTTAGAAACTTTTGTGTGTTTCTAGTAAATCGCGTGACTCGACTAGTTATAATGAAAAAAAAAAAAGAATCGAACACCTCCAAGCAAGAAAGAAAAACTATTTTGACAATAAAATAGTTTGCGGCCGTAAAGATTACAGCTACAACATGTTAGGACCGAAATCCTAGGATATAATAATAGTGCACATGAATCGAGTCAAAAAACATTCGGACAAGCAAGTGCCAAAATAGACTCCAGATTAAAATTTTTTTGATATCGAATAATCAAAAACATAAAACCGGTATAACTTCCAAAATTAGAATAGGATTATATCTTTGAAATCTGGTTGGATTGATTTCATTTACTGCAACAAGCTTTAGCCAACAAGTCGCTGCAGTTTGTTACTAGAAGTCAATTTACCAATCAAGCCTTTTGTTGTATTCCTGAACGCCAAGAACACAATAGAAGTGCAGGCTTTGTTCTTCATATTCTTCTAATCCTTAATTTGTTACACTTTAGGTTTTTCACGAAAGACGCGAAAACCCTAGTTTTTAAACTAAATGATTAATTAATTTGTGGCCAAGGTTTATAATTGCGTTTATATAGGCAATAGCGGAGATCTGTGGAATAAATAAGATGTGGGCTCCTAATGTAATTATGAAATTCTATCTCAACTTGAAAGTAATTTCATAAAAACATAACTTATAATTCATTCCATTAATGAATTATAATTACACTCTCAGCCTTAATCTCAAAATCGAATTATTTCCACGTTAAAATTTTAAATATTCGTCGATTAAATTAAATTATAGATAATTTTATTTAATCGGTTTTTTCAAAAAAAATATAAGACCTTCTACTTAACTTATTTAACATGTCGGATTATAAAATCCACATACAGGGTTTGACACGATCAAAACTTATAAGGTTTCTCAATGGGGTATCATCAATCTCAATCATGGGACGTGGATTCTGTTAATAATTAATATCCACCATATAATTAACACCATTATCCAATTCATAGGCATTATAGATCCGTAAAACATCGCACCCTTTAATAAATTAAAATAATGAACATTAAATATACGTATCTAATAATTATTTCGAGGTTAAGAGTATAAGCACTCGTAATAACAATAGTGTGTAAATTAATTTATATGGTCAGTATAAAATTAATTACCCCAACATAGTCATTTTCAATATACACAAAGTGTACTAAGACAATGAGGCGAAACAATTATTATTCTCCATAATCAAGGCAGGTCTACTAAAATATTGTGCTATAGTCTTACCGATTGTATCTAATTTCATCTTAGATTGAAAATTAAAAACTTATATTCTACAAGAACCGATAATCTGGTCTTCTATTTGTAAGCCGAACTCTACACAATATATTAAATTCTATGTAAAATAAAAGGCACCCATGCACAATATTAAATAAATAATGTAAATGCATACATTTTCTTATTAAAATTCTCATAAAAATAGAAAAAGAAATTTTATTAAGAAATAAAATTAAATACCAAAATTCAAACATTGATTTTTAGTATACATCCCTGACACAACGAAATTTGTAGTCGCGTAGAATAATTTGCGGTCGTAAAGAACATTTGAACAAAGGTCACGATTGTGTAAAGAACATTTGAACAAAGGTCATGATCGTGAAGAAGAGAAGTTTGCAGGTAGCATAAAAGGTGTGGTCGTGAACTACGAAGATTGCGATCGCGAGGTTCAAGATTGTGACCATAAAGAACTCAGCATCCAACGAGGTTTTCTGGCCTCTACTCCATCAACTATATATAAAAGGAGGCTTAGTTTCCTCATTTCACACCGTCGTCAATCATTCTCTAAACTCTTTTCCTCTCCTTCTCTGTGGCTTCTTCCTTCAACAACTCATTTCCTTTTGAATGGGCAAGTTTTTTGGCATTGAACAGAAAAACTTCATTAACTTCAGTCTCAACGCCTTGTTCTTTTTAAGAGCCGTGAGAGTTGATGAATCACGTCTGAAGGCAGCTATGCAATTTTGGGATCTTGAGGCCCATATCTTCTGCTTTGGCCATGAGGAGTTGTGCCCGACGGTGAATGAGTTTGCCGCTATCCTGGATCTCCATCGAGAGATTGTAGTGGTACCATCCCCTTTTTTTCTCTATCTGAAAACATATCATGCATCCCTGTGGGCTCACCAATCAAAAGGCTTCACTTGTTTCTCATGATGGCTTTCCCAACATTTCCCAAATTATGGACAAGTTCCATCCTATTGGTGCTCTTACCAATTTTTGTCTTCAGCTGCAGCGTTATTATGCTTTGTGCATCAGTCTTCTCACTCATTATCTACTTATCCATTGTGATGATAAAGTTAGCTTTGATTTGGTGGACATAGCACAACAGATACGAGATGGGAGGAACTTCATTCCACCAGTCTTGGTCGAGACTCTAATTGGCCTTGATGCTATTCACCGTGGATTCACCACTATTTTTGTTGGTAGCTTGTTACTCCTTTAGGTACCATTCAACTCTCCTTTTGCCACTTATCTCTCATTTTACTGATTTTTCTTTAATTTTACCGCTCTTCTCTCCTTTTCCCACTCATATATCTCTTTCACACTTCTCTCTTTTTATTAATTTGTCTTATCTTTCCCCTTGTTTGGCTCATATCTCATTTTTTTGCACTTCTCCCCTTTTACTGATTACTCTCTGATTTTACCTCTTATATCTCCTCTTTTGTTTTGACTAGTTCTGATTGACAGAGAAAGTAACGCTTTTGGATAAATCAACTTCTAATGTTAATAGGGTTGCCTCTTTTGTCCATCACCCACCCTTTTGCATATGCGTCATAAAGATTACTTGGAGGGAGTATCTCTCTTCACTTACTAGGAATGATATCACATGGTAGTGCCCCTGGTGGAGGATTTATGACATGACCATTGCCACTATGGACCATCCTGATGTTCTTATGTTTGGAAAAAAATTGGCAATGTTCTACTACCCTTATTGAATCTTGCACAAGTTTGGTCACAGGCAGGTGAGACTTAGTGATGCACCAAGTCTGATATATACTTCTCCTTTTCATGCTCCTTTCCTAGAGAAGTATCAAAGGACGTGGCCAACTTGATCCATGATGTCGGCACTGGGACTCTTTTAATATGAGCTTTCTATAAAGCAAAGCATGGTTGGAAAAAGAAATCAAGAGCAAAGCAAAGGGAGAGAAGGATGCAAAGAAGAGGAAAGTGTGACCAACTTTGATTTGCCTCATTTTCAAAATCAGGTCCAGTTAATTCAAATCAAACTAGTTTTTCAGCATCTTAATGTCTTTTTAAAAACTAAAACTTAATTTTGAAAGCTTGCTTTGGAAATAGTTTTAAAGTGACCTAACACACCCAAACTCTGTTAGGCAGCAACTCTAAAGTTTTAAAATCAAAATTTGAGTCCAATTTTTTAAATCAAATCATCGTTGTCGCGTTTATGCTAAGAGTTTCATACCCATTTTGCTAAAAAAAACCATTTGAGGGTCAAAATTTTGGGGGCAATAATCACAAATAGAGAGTGAGCTCTGAATTTCATGTCCTAAACCCTCTATCTCGGCTACCGCTGTAATTTGATATCACAAGTGGAAATAAAATACCCTAATTGCAAAGAGGGTTAAGCTGCATATATATAAGCTATGGCAGTGACCTCATAAATAATAAGCTCGAATTTCTTATGTAAATAGAAAATCCTAACTTGAACTGAATCACAAACCTATTTACATAAATTATGACTCTTACTACTAATGTTTACATTACATTATTAATTTAATGTTATCTATATATGTCTTTTCTTCTACATAGTAGATAATCTGGTGTGTAGAGTTCGACTTACATACAGAAGATCAAATTATCAGTCCTTATAGAATATTAATTTCTTGCTCACCATCTTTGATAAAACCAGACACAACATCAGTAAGATTGTATCACAATGTTTTTGTAGATTTGTCTTGACTACAGAAAATGATATAGTTCCAACTCACTGTGCTAGTACACTTGGTGTGTATTGAACAAGACCGTCTTGGATATTAATTTTTAGACTGACTGAATAAAATAATTAATATCTCATTGTTATTATAAGTGTATATGCTATTATTTTCGAAATAATTGATAAACGCATATATTTAGTCTTCATTATTTTAATTCATAAAAGAATGAGATCTTTTATAGGCCAATAAGCTCGGTGACTTGGATAACGACATTATGAATATGGTGAATATTAATTATTGATGGCATCTACATTCTTGTATAGGATTAATGATAACACCTTAAAAAAGCTTACATGTTTTGATTAAGTCAGATCCTACAAGTAAATTTTATATCCGATATATGAAATAAGTTAAGTGAAAAGTCATAAGAAAATTATAATTGATCAATTAAATAAAATTGTTAGTAATTTAATTTAATCGACAGGTATATGTAATCTTAACATGAGGAGATAAATAAATATTTAATAATATGGAGCTTAAAATTATTTTCCGAGATAAGGTCAGGAGTGATATTATAATTCTTTAGTGGTGTAAATTATAATTTATAAAATTAAAAATTTAACTCGGATTGAATTAGATTTTTCTAATTACATGAGGAGTCTGAATCTTATTTACTCATCAAGTCCTTGTCGTAACCAATTTATATAGACCTTAACTCTGTGGATATGGCTTTTTTATCGGCCGTAAAGGGAATTCATCTTTTTCCATTTAAAAGCTTTTATAAATAAGATAAAACCTTAAAATTGAAAATCTAAAACCATTTACATTTGAAAATGGAGTCGCCACTTGGTTATTGAGAAAAACAAAAAAGAAAAACAAAATAAGCCATTGGTCGTTTGTTACCTTTGAAAATAGGTTCAGAGGCTAAGGTACGAAACGAAAAATGTTTTAGACACTCTATTTCGCCCAACAATTAGGTTGGCCTCTACTCATGATTAATGGTAATTTTTCTTAAAATTTTCAAATGCATACAAATATAGAATCTGGGATTAAAGAGAAAACATCTAAAATGAAATAATAAAAATACATAAATATGTTGTATTAACATGTCAAAGAGGCAAAAAAATAAATACACTAAAAACAAGAAAAATAGTAAAATTGTTAATCATATTGAAATTATACTAAATAGAATATGCTAGGAATAACAAAGTACTGGAATACACGAAATTAAGCTGCTGGAATTGAACAAAGTTTGCAACTATGAGGAACAATGTCATGGTCGCAAATATCTTATAGCCCAAAGTTTGTGGCCGTGAGTAACAATGTCACAGTCGCAATATGTTAGTTCTCCAAGCTTGTTGTCACTATATTGAAGGTTGTGACCGCGACATAAGAGAGCACCTTGTTACTAAACTTTAAACTACAGTGTGTTGCATGTGAGCATGCGAGATGCATAATAGTGTTTTGACATTTTTTTTAAAACTATTATTGACGAAGTTGGAAATAATAATGATTTCCAAACAAATGTCAATGCATTCAATTAACAAATTATGGCAATTAAAGTCCATGAGAGATAGAAGGTGTGAAAAAAGAATTACGAGAATTTTATTATAATACCTGTAAGATTGATGATCCGGGTATAGCCTCAATATAGAAAACATGTAGCCAGTCATCGACCTTCTGATCACTGGAAGCGATTCAGTACTCAGAGAGTGTAATGAAAATTCAAAAATGTAGTATATGGGCTCGAGAAATTAATTGAGTAGAGTTTCGGTATTTCTTAAGCTATTTCCCCCTTCAATGACCTAGAAAATGCCTAAATTTATAGGCAAAAGGCCTGAGGTGGTGTCTTCTAGCGCGCTGATGTGTAGCAAGAATAGGAGCTTCCACTGTCAGGCTCGAAACTCTGCGGTCAAATGAATGGAGGTTACGATCACAAGAAATTTTATGGTTTTATGAACGATTCGTTGCGGTTGCTATAAAGAATGTCACGGTCTCCAAAAATAACTAAGCCACCTCCACCATTTTAGGATTTGAAAGCTGCGATGGTGTGATACAAATGTTGCAATTTGAAGGTTTGTAGGTGTTTTTTTGGTGTATGAGCCAAAATCTCTCTTCGGTGATCAATCGAAAGCCATTCTAGCACCATTTCCTTCGCTTTTTATCATCAAATTCACTTAGATAAACCTAAGATCTAGCTTGGTCAAATCGGGTTATCTGTAATTTTTTCTCTGACATTGTTTGCATAGCAATGTGTGATGCGAATGAATGTCAAAACTTCTAGAGACAGTCCCATTTGACTGAGCCACCGATCTTAGATTACCAAACACAAGTGTACATATTAAAGTTGCCGTGCTCGAATTTTCATCAAGCTACTTATGTACTCATTGACAAGGGATCAGGCCAAAACGTAATTCTCAAGGCAATGCAACAGATGTAAATATATGTGATATATGATGCAAACAAACAAGTTATGGTCACAAACGGATCAAAAAGAGTGAAACAAAAATCCTTAAGGTCATGTTAAAACCTAAATGAATCAGAGGAAGAAACAAGATAAAAATGAATTTAAAAAGTCAAATAAAGATCTTAAAAAGTCAATTTAAAGGAGTAAACACAAATTTAAAGGTTGAGTTAAAATATAAAAATTTTAACGAGAGAAAAAAGGATACAAAATAAAATTTAAAGTCGAAGCAAGACCATAAAAAGTCATTTTTAAAGAGGAAACATAAATTTAAAGGTCGATTACAGACTTAAAAATGGGTACATAGGACAGGTTGATGGAAATCAAACAATAGTATAACTTAAAAATTATTTTTTTCCTTAAATTGGGTCATTTTATGCAATAAATTAGTTTTTTTGAAAAACCAAGCTATAATATAACTTAAAAACTATTTTTTGAGAGCCAAACAGAGCCTAAAAGGCAAACCCAAACACCCGTAGAACCCTGAAGAAGTTCCCAATCAACGCGGTTCGATAAGGAGAATCAAAGCAACCAAGCACAACTAAACTCGCCACACCTCTCTCTCTCTCTCTCTCTCTCTCTCTCTCTCTCCAGCAAAAACCCTAGTGTCCGTGCAGTGTCTCAGAGCCTCAATCGATGGGTACGCGTCAAATCCTTCTCTCTCTTTCTCTCCGATGTTCTCCGCGTCTTCTCTTCACACACACATCTGAATCGTTATGCAATTATCGCATTTTTATTAACTATGGACGCTTCAATTTTGTGCCAAAAGCTAACAGCTTTACGGTCTGGTTTGTGCAATTTATGTATTTGCTGTTATCTGCATTGTTATCTAAGCATAATCAATGTGGGTTTGGGTGAAATCAAAAATTTTTGGGAATCCAAACCACCTAACCAAACTAAGCCTTTGTTTCAATTAATTGGGATCGACTACATGAATTTTTTTCCGTCTAAAATCATTGGTTACATGCATCCTTGTACGTCTAAAATCATTGGGACTAATACGGTTAAATTGTTTCTTTTGCTAGATATCGAGGAGGATATCCGGGCACTGCAGCTTGACTCACCAGGTATAAGAACTATTATGATTCATGATTTGATGTTACCTTTATTGCTCTTTCTATTATTACTACTAATATTATAATTTTGACATTTGATGGTTGAGTTTTTTTTTTTTTTTTGGGGGTGAGTTTGGATCTATACTATACCATATTACAAAGGGAGAACCCAATTTGGTGTCTCCTTCCAAATGAAGTTCTGTATAGTTTTAACGGACAAAATTATCCTACTCTACTTTTACTTGGTTTATTCTTCATTTGTCAAAGCCGTAAATATGGTAAACAAAAAAATTTAACGTTAACCTTTGCAGTACGAAATTCATCAATAAGTTCTCACAATTTTTTCAAAATTTCATTTTATTTTTATTTTTTGAAATATCTAAAATATAAAATTACAATAAAATATATTGCATTCGCATTGTGTTTGCCACTATTGTTGTTATAATCGTAGGAATAGTTATTTTACTTAAACAAATAATCTAATAATAGTAATTGTTGCATTTTTTTATGGATTATTTTTTTTGGATTTGCTTTTATTGAATTTCTTTTGAATGCTTTGATTGAATATTAGCAGAAGATAATAATGTGATGGCTAATGCGGAAGATGTGAAGTCTACGGAAGTTGAAAAACCTGATAATATGGAAGAAGGTAGGTAGGACAACTAAAATTGTACAAGCTGTGATTGGTATTGAACCTTTTGTCCTTTTATTTTTTGTTTGCTTTCTTTGTTGTTGTGCTTTGGCACATGCTTTCTTCGCTTGTATGGTTGGCTTTTGCTTGCTGAATAGAAAAACATCATAATTGTACAGTCACAGATCCAACGCTGCTTGTTTTAGCAAGTATGACATCTTATCATTTGAACACGAAAGTATTGGATTCATTACTGGTTGAAACTGAGCTTCATAACCCAACATTGCCCAGTGATTTTATTTTTCAACCTTTTCTATTTTTTATCTCTCTTTATGGTGTGTTTTTTTTGCTTTTTTTGTTCTAGGATATTATCGTGAGGATGACGAAGCTGCAGAAATGTTCAGTGAGTGAAGAGATTGGAACAAATGCATCCATAGGATGAAAATTGAAAAGTTCATTGAACTACTTGATTTGCTTTGTGTAGATTGTATTTTATTAGAACAGACAATGAAATCTGGAAAGAAGATAACCGTTCTTAAATGAGGTTGTGCCTTCTATAGAAACTCTGGCAGGTAGAGGATGCATGGTTTGATGAAGATCTCGAGTTCATACAAGCTTGCAGTCAAAATTGACACATTCTTGCAATCCTGAAGTTGTTCAGTTTTTACATTCTCTATGTGATAATGGTGAGGGTTGGCCCATTGAGTAGTGCTAGCCTGCAAGTGGTCCATTTGGGGCAAGATCTTTTAGGCCCCATTTAGTAACGCTTCTGTTTTCTGTTTTTTTTTATTAAGTTTTTTATAAACTGTAGACAAAAAAATATATGGTTATTATTTTTTTCCCAAAAAACTATAAATTGTTTTCAAGACTTACAAAATTCTTTTAATAAAAAAAAAGTATTTTTATTTGTTTTGCAAACAAATTTTCATTTTACTTTTTTTTTTCCACCTCCGACTCCATCATCTGGCACCAACTCCGACTACCGCCTCCAAGTGCCACATTCGGCTACTCCCTCTAGCCACCCCTCCGACGACCGCATTCGGACCCCATCTCCCATCACCACATACGGCTATCGCCTTTGACCACCATTGTTATTTCTTGCTATTATTCTCGGCTAATACCTTCAGTTACCACCTTCGACGACCACCCTCTGGCTACCATTTCCTACCACCGACCATATCCGGCCAAACCCTCCAATCCTCCAACAACCACATACAGCCACCGCCTCCGACCACCACTTTCCAAACATCTATGTGCCAAACGTGTTTTTGTTTTTTTATAAAAATAAACAAAAACATATTTTTTGTTTATTGTAAATAAAAAATAGAAAACTGTAAACGTTACCAAACGAGGCCTTGGTATTTAGATTTTACAGAAGTTCATGAGGCTGGGTTATTCGTAGCATCATGTTCAAATTTAATATCGATTGGAGGGAAAATATGAAAATCAGATTGTTGGAAAAGATGGAAAACATAAATTGAGGTGCTATTACTTGCCCAAAAAAATAGATTGAGGTGCAAGATCCTTTAGTTTTTAGATTTTATAGAAGTCCATGAGGCTGGTTTATTTGTAGCATCATGTTCAAATTTAATATTGATAGGAGGGAAAATACGAAAATCAGATTGTTGGACAAGACGGAAAACTTAAATTGAGGTGTTATTACTTACCCAAAAAAATAAATTGAGGTGCTATTTGGCTCTTATGAAGTTATGAATTGCCCCCCTTTAAGAACTTCAGATGCTATGCTTATTAATGAGGATTTTATGAAATTTACAGCTGGGTTTCTTTAAGACGATTTCACTTTTTCAACTTCTAGAGTCAGGATTTGAAACATTAGATATTACATTTTATATACGAACTTGCTAATTTAGATAGCTGTTGTGGTGGAGACATCATGGACTATAGCTGCAGCCTGCAGCTGTCCTACGCCGAAACAGGTGGAAATCTATATTACAAATACAAGTTAGGACAGTCGTGATGGGACATTTGTCCCGGTGGCACATTGAATGGGTGAGATGTCTTCAACCGGATGGTTATAATTTTGTTAGCAATTAATAGGTTAGAAGAGAAAACTTTTTGACCCTCCAAGCCTTTTTCGCTTTTAGACCGTCTTGGGTCTTCGGCCTCATGGCTCTTCTTTTTCACATTTCTCTCTCATCAATTTTCAACAAGGCCACATCCAATGGCTGTGCTAATTCCGATTTTAGTTAAGAAATTAGTTCAGTTTGCAAATTTTGTTAACTATTTCCTCTCCAATGGAACACTTTACTTATTTTTAAAACACAGCAATTTTAGCATTAGCTAACTGTGTTGCTAACTGTAGCAACAACAATGCCTGAGTTTTTTCGATTTGCTTGGCTGGTGGAAGATATGGGAGCTGATAAAGTATTTGAGAAGGATTTGAATTTGCTATTTTGAAAAGATTTTCATGAAAAGATGTACAAATGTCAAATATAAAATTTGTCTTAATAATTGCTCAACTTTTTTTCACAAAATTTTTGATTACTACATATTTAAGTAATCAATAAATTTACTCATTGTTGTTGCTCATTGGGGTAATTTTACTCAATAATTATGACTAATGTCATTACTTTTGTTCCTTTTGATATTGATTCAGTTTTCCTTAAGTGAAAATAAAATAAAGTCTTTCCTTAAACAGTGGATACTTAAGTTTTTCAAAGAAGTTATGAATATTTTTCACATTTTATTCTTTAATTCATTTTTTGCTATGGTAAATTATATGTTCCATTTGAAATTTTATTTTTGCTTGCTAATTTCTGTTGATATTTCACAAGATGTTATGTTATTACATCGGTTGTAATGTTGTATCCATTGTTCGTTTATGTTTTCTGGAAATTGCAAATACTATGGGAGATATTATTATTATTAGGGAAGAGATGGGATAGATCTTTTTTTTTTTTGTTTTTGTTTTCATCGTGGATTATAAATCTATAATAGTAGCAGTAAGCTGTTTGGCCTATTTCTGATTGGATGTTCCGAAAAAATTTTCTTATCAGTGCTTTGATGGATTCAATTATGGTAATGGAGAAAGTGTTACCGTAAAAAAGCAGGGGCTCAGAGGTATATGAAGGTCGATATAAGTGATGATATTCTAGCCGTGTGACATATCGTGGTCGTTCACACTGGACACCATATATGGAAGCGGTGTTTCTGATAAGTCATAAAGAATGTATTCAGAACTGATTTTTGTGGTCCGAAACTGGTTTTTCTGAGCGGTGAACTTGGCGACAATTATTTGAACATATTCAGTAAGGAATGGTTATTTGAGTTTTTTTTTTTTTTTTAATTTATTTCTGACTACAAGGTCATCTTCAGGGCTGCAATTACTCTTAATAATTTGACTGGGAATGAGGTGATAGGAGGAGGAATAAAGTTGAACAGAAGTATGTCAGCACTGTGATGATGCACTGTGATGATGCACTTGGTGGATAATGGAGCCACTGACTGTAAGGGAAGTAAGCTGATGGTTTGCATTAATTCTGATGCCAAAGCTAGGGATCTTTCTTCAATCGTTTTGGGATTCAGCATTATGTGATTGGTAATTTATGAAAGAACAATACATGTGGCTTGCTGACTTGTTAGACTGTTGAGATGGTAGTGTGCTCCAGAGTCTAGAATAATTTTGGGAAGTGGGAGCTAGAGAAATTTTCAGATCTTCAAAGTAGAGTTTCCCCCACGATAGTTGTTGGCAATTGTGCCTTGCTTAATGTACTTCTCTATTTTGTTTAGTGCCATTCAGTATTGCAACTCATGCCCATGTTTAATACTTTAATGTACTTGACTAATAAAAAACATTGAAGTGACTTTTTATGTTTTGTTGTGATGAGTTGTACTTCTCAAATAGTGCAAAATTCGACAAATAGCCTCAATGTACATAATGACTAACGACACTAATAACGTGCCCTCGGGCACACTTTAAATAGGCTCACTTCAAATGGCAGTGTTATGTTTGACATGAGTGTCTGGTACGACACTCCTCCTTCGTAGAAGTGTTTGTGCTTTTTCGTAGCACAGTCTATCAGAGTTTAATTGCCCGAGCACTTAGATGACCAGTTTCAGAAAGAAGGTGGAGTGGAGCACATATTTTCCTTTTGAGGGAGAGAAATACCTGTGGGGCAGTGAGCAAACCCGGGTCTGAAGGAAATAGCAAAAAGCACCCAAGTTATTAGGATGAAATTGTTGACCTAATTGTTATTTTCGATCAATAATGCCAACATCATAACTAGAGATATGAATATCACCAATATATTCTATCACAAAATAGTGCCTGTAGCTCATAGGAAAGTGACGAACGAAAACAAAATTATTACAGGTAGAATATTGAAACCCATATATAAGAACAACAAAACTGAACCTATCAATTCCTATACACGACGATTGCTTTGTACCATACAGAGCCTTACGGAAATGTCCCGCAAGATGTTAGTATGTATACCTACACACTGCGACGGTGGCTCCATAAGGGGAATATGTCGGTTCTTAGGTTAAAAATGATTGGAAAAGTGAATCAAGCCAACGATTGCTTCTCACTTGCTTCTGAGTGTTTCACTTTACTTTCTTGTTGTTCAAGTTAAAGGTTCCTAAATCCTGTTTTAGAGGCCTTTAGAGGTTACTAACACGGGAGACTGGGCTTTAGCCCCCCCTAAGTGCTAAGGCACTCTTGATTATTTGTAGACTTTTTTCCAATGACTCCTTTGAATTGTGTTCGAATCCTTATCTGTGTTGTGCCTTAAGAGACTCAACAAAATTATCCAAGTGATATTTAACCATGGACGATGTTAACCCACTACTTGCTTTCCAAGTGGAAGAGGAGTAAGCTAGCAACTTTGATTCTTATAAAGA
Organism: Heliamphora pulchella; assembly: GCA_032270985.1. NCBI lineage: Eukaryota > Viridiplantae > Streptophyta > Magnoliopsida > Ericales > Sarraceniaceae > Heliamphora > Heliamphora pulchella. Next base: position 8,371 of record JAULJZ010158987.1, on the reverse strand, counting down.
GTGCTCATTTGATCATCCATGGCATATTTTCATCTAGACATTGATAGAGCCTGCATATAAGATGAAGGGATGGAAATAGGGGACAAGATGAAAGCAAAAGAATGGAGACAAGTTAAAAGAGGATTAGAGGACACAAAATTAGCATTGTGATGTTGAGTACATCCACCACAAAGAAATAGGTAAGTTGACACGATTGAGAGGAAGAATTGATGAAGCAGGAACCTCTGCCGAAGAGGATGAAGGCTTTGACCCTTGACAGATAACATACCCAGCTCGAGATTGTTGATATACCTGCAAAAATGGGTTACATAAGGAAGAAAGAGGTGGCATAGAAAGTGGTAGAGGAAGAGTGGGAGAAGAAAACTTTTCCTTATTGCAATAGATGAGATCAAAAGATAGTGTTTGTCCTACTGAAGCAAATAATTGAATAGATCAAAGAAGATGACATTGGCTGTAACAAAGTATTATTGATACTTTGAATCATAACAATGGCATCCCTTCTTAGTACGAGAGTACCCAAGAAAAACATAATTTTGAGCTTGAAAAGAGAGTTTATCACGATCTGGATTAAGAATATGCACAAAGACAATACAACCAAAAACTCGAGGAGTGAGCGAAAAAAATGGGCATTGATGTTCTCGAACAACATACGACATACGATTGAGATAAAAAGATATAAGAACGACATCACCCCAAATCAGCTTAGAGGTATAGCAAAAACTTCACGCTAGTGGCAATATGAGGCTCTAAATTATGCCATAACTAACACATAACAATGGAATTAATCTCCCAGTTGGAAAGAACAGCATCCCTTATGGGTGGTGGAGTGGAGGATGATTTGTAATTTATTTCAACCACTTTTTTGAGTAAAACCTTAAAAGCATGTGCTCAGGCTGAGTAGTTGAGGCTATTTAGCCTATTAAAAGTTATGCGTCTCAACAAGTCGTTACTTTTGAGTTCTAGAGTCTTGTCCCGAGTCATATGATCTCAGTCCAACAAAATTCTTGCCAAATCTAAACAAATATTGAATCACAATGCAAAATATACCGAGGATATACTAAATCGCGACCAAATCGAAGCAAATTAGGATCACTCATAACAAACTCAACATTGATCGAACTAGAAAGAGGTTGCTAAAGTAGGTTTTGAACAAACACGAAGTGAAAGTGTCTATAATCACTAAATCAATAACAAATATGGTCAAACTATAGTTTCGGCATCTCTAGGATATGCTTTGACCGTAAAAAACAAAGGGTAATGGCTCAGTTTCCAAACTGAAAAACAGGGTTGCGAAATTGAAAAAAAAAAAACTTCTAAAATTTTGGAAGAAGCTTTAAATGCTTTCAAAAAGTTCTACAAAAAACCACTATAATTACTAAGGGATTGAGATAGTTGAACCCCACCATATCTTGCTTCAGGCCCTCAAAATGAGACTTTCCATGACCGAGACTACGGAATATAGTTGCCAACTACCTGTACACGTACAACCTTTTGACGTTAGACTTACATGATCATGCAAAAGATGACGCAGGCATGCAGCTTCCGCAATTATCTCGCGATGAGATCTAAAACTTTACGGCTTGTTTATAAACTATAGATTTAGGGTTTGGAGGAAGGAGGAGAGGTTGAAAGAGAAGAGAGAGGAAATTTTTGAGAAAAAGTAAGGTATCTTAATATGTCTCATCCACCTACATGTATTATAATATTTTATGCCAAAAGCAATAAGTAGATACCTTGCCAAATATAATATAAAAGACAATGATTAAAATAAACATTATAGCAATTGTGTTCAATTTTGGGATATCAAGCTGAGAAGGAATGTGCAGGACTGGGAGATTGAATAGTTGCTGCGGTTGCTAGGTGTCTTGTAAGTATAGAGGCTTGAGAGGTGGAGCAAACTTAGTTAGATGGAGAGGGGACCGTTGTGGGAGATTTAATGTTTAGTCTTTCTCCAAGTGCATGCAGAGTAGCCTGAGGACTTCATTTATGCATGGAGTGTTTGAAAGTTGAGAACTCCTTCAAAGGTCGCTTTTTTCATTTGGTGTGCTTAACATGGAAATATTCTTACTTTTGATAATTTAATGTAGAGGGAGTTATTGTTGACTAATTCGTGTTGTACGTGCGAGGAAGGAGAATCTATTTCACGTCTTCTTATTCACTGTGATCTTTTGAAGGAGTTGTGGGGCTTTGTTTTGATGATCTTTGGTCTTGATTGGATTTTTGGGAATGAAGTTTTTGATGTGTTGAAGGGTTGGAAGTGGGTAGAGTATCAAGTAGTAGGAGCGTGTGGCCTTTGACTCCTCTGAGTGTAATGAGGGTAATTTGGTTGGAATGAAACATAAGACCTTTTTGATGGGGTTGAGGTTTCGTTGTAGCTAGTGGATTATATTCCGGGTAGGACCCTCCATTCTAACTACCCAATCGACTGTGCTTGGAACAAATCTTTTGGTATGATGAAAAATTGGCAATAAGGTTAGGCAAATCATGCCCAAGCCCAACCTTGAGGTTTTCAAGAGTCGGTAACACCGAACCTCTTTTATCAACCCATTTGGGATAAATATTGAGTTAAGTTGGACTAATCACTTGCTCTAGTTAGAGAAATCTTTATTATTTTGCTTCCATAGTTTACGCTTAATGTTTTAATCCAAATGTTCATTAGTATGACATATCTTCGAGGATGTGTTATAGAAGAAGATGGTGGAAATGGATATTCATGACTCCAATTTAATACTTGTCAAATAAGAGAAATACTCTTTAAAGATTTATTGATAATCCTAACTTTGTAAAAAGAAAAAGTAAACATTTGGAATTGGTTGAAGGTAAGGTATCTTATGTTCATCATGATTTAAAAATAATTTCGGAGCTACAAGATTTATTTTAATCTTGTACAGAGAAACGTAATCTGGCAGGGTAGCATAACGGGTTAAGGTCGTCAGTTGGACCAATCGTACAGTTGAAGGTCTTATGATCGACTCCAGTTGGCAATGCTTGACTTACCCAATGCATGGGTCTTGGGGGTATGTTTGTGCACCGTGTTTGATGTGCTGGGGTGGGTCCAAAGTGGCCTTGTCTTGTTTGGGTTCCTGGGTCAGAGAAAAATACACAGAAACGTTAAAAAAGTGACATATTGTGTTAACCTTTCAGCCACTAAGAACCTACTGTAATAAGGCGCCTAGCTGAGTTTTTTTATTTTTTTTAATTACAGCAAAAGCTTGCTTTTAATGCTACTCTAGATCAATTTGGCCTCCTACTGGTTGGTGATTGTTGTTCTGTGCTTTATCTTATATCACCAAAGATCAGGTTCGGTTTTATTGTACAAGTTTTATTCCCATGCTTAAGATTTTGCTTTTTCTTAACCTGGGTTGGGTTCTTTATGCTCTTATTTCAACTCGGAATTTCATTGATTGGGCATCTTGTTTAGTTGTGTACAATAATATTATGAGAAACTATGTATTGTCGGCGGCATTGGTGGCTTCTTGCTACTAAAGCTCCCTACTCAGTTTTATATTATAGGGAAAAATAATTCTTGGTCCTGATCACTTACTCTTTGGAGGGTGCTGCCCATGCATGTTTGCCACAGTGGTGTAGATTTTTCCAGAATATTTTTTGTGAATGATCAGTAGTTGTTTTTCTTTGTGGGTGGTTTCAGATTCAAGGGATGAGGTGATTGTGAATTCCCAGCCAGTGCAGTTTGAGCCAACAGGCGCCATGGAAGGTTGGTTAGTTCTGTTTGTTTGTGCATATGTGTGGTTTTCTGGGGATGGTTGGAGGGTTTTACAATTACACATATTTGAAGTTCTTTCATCATTATACTTCTGGATACCTGTTATGCAATTGAGAAGCTATCTTTTTTGGGTTTGGTTTGTAGTGTAATGCACATTGTGAGATAGGTTCTTTAGTTGGGTTTATTAATTTCAACCAATTTCTTGTGCCTTTTATCTTCCTCTTTGTTTTCAGTGCAAGATCAGGATTTCTGTGCTTCAGAAGATATTGAAGAAAAGAAGGGAAAAAATAAAAAGCGGCACTTGAATGTTGTGTTTATTGGACATGTTGGTGAGTTTTGGTTTGACCATCATACAGTCCTATATATATTTTTGTTTTAATTGCTTAAAACTATTGATTTTTTTGGAGTTTATGCATGCTAGTATATCATGTCCCCCATGTGTGATAAATATTTTTCTCTTTTCCTTGAGTATTCTTTCTTCATTATATTCTCTAAGCTAGTTTTCTCATTGTCCTACGAGGTTGAGTTGTATTGATTTCAGAATCGTTGTGTTCAATCAAATCCTTATTTCTAGGTTGCCCAGATCTGTTTCTGGACCTATCTCCCTCCCTCGCTTGTGTGTGTGCACTGTCATGTGTTTTTAGCCTTGTTTAACCAATATGATGGTGCTCATGCTTTCATTTGTACACATTGTTTAGTCAATGTGAAGGTGGTAAAGTAAAAATTTACCCATACATTTTGGCTTCATATATTTTTGCATGCTATAGCCACATTTACTCATCTGGCAAAGTGGGGAAAATTGCATCCCTAATGAATGACACGTATTTCATAAAGTTGAAAGCCATTCAAAATTGTGCACAAAATCATAAAGCTATTTGGGCATATTATTTTGCATTAAGTACTTAATCCTTTGTAAATAAGATATTTGATCTTTTATTTCATGAATTGAACTCCTTACTAAAACATTCAAGGACCATGAAACTGGGCTTGCAACTAAGCTCTCAACCTAAGTGAACCAAAAAAAGGAAAAAAGAAAAGATATTTTTCGGTTGATAGTATGGCGTTGACATACTACAGAGAAGTATCTGTTGAACGTCAAACTAAAATTTGAGCTTAAATACTGTATTTTTTTATGTCCAAATGTGCTTGCCTGGGTTTATATTTTGGAGAGAATACGGGGACGATTTGAAAAACTGAAAATTATTTGTTGTGAAATAAATTTGAAAAATGGGAGGAGCTTTGGTCCGACGAGAGAAATTGGTTAATGATATCACTTTGTTAGCTTTAGAATATAAAACATTACTGCAAATAGCGGGATTACCTGATGTTGAAAAAATTTAATGAGGTAGCCGTGCACATTGCACTTGGCACCAGTCTGGCATATTGTCATTTTATAATTGAATGGGGCATTATATTAGATTTTTTTGTGGCACTGGTAGAATGGTTCATAACATACTCGGATCCGTTGGTTTTGTTACAAAGTGGCTCTTACACTACTGGTTTTTATTACTCTTCTGAAGTGATTTGCTGGAAGAGATTTAGTTTTTATTTTTTTTAATTTTAATTTTTTATTTATAATTCGTCTGTAACAAATGATAAGAAATATGATTTTCAACTGCTGCTGAATCTGCATAGTTTATACATTGGTTTTCGAATTTGTGTATGTAGTTATTTATACTCTTTAATTACAGAACCAAAAAAAAATGTTTTTGATACCTTAATATTATTGGACCTTAGTATAGTTGTTACAAAAAAATGAACTCGGTAAACAACTTTTGCACATCCAGCATGTATGATATCTATTGGTGATAACATTCGATATTAGTGTCCTCTCGCAGTTGGAAAACCTTGATACATAGACATTTGAAAATTTTATGTGCAAATCATTTTAAAGTCATCTTATGTTTTCTTTCCTGATAGTATATTCTCACTTGAAAAGATTTACACATAATGATGGTTGCCCTTGGAAATTAGAGAAATCAGTAGTTGATGAACTAATTTCACATGAGAAGTGAGTAGAATTTTTCAGTTATCAAAAAGGAAATTTGAGTAGCATTTATCTGAAGATTGTGTAATTCCTTCCTGAACTTTCCTTTACTAAATATCTGACCCATTGACTGAATTGGAACTTCAATTTGGAATTATTTTAAGTGGACTTTGCTATCTCAGCTTTATTTATGAAAAGAAAAAAAATCCTATTTAACAGCTGGCCATCATCCTGAAGGATTCCCACCCCCCCCCCCGCAGGTTTCTTATTTATGGCCATTTCAAGCTCCTTAGATGTTTAAAGATTTATATTAGGATTTCTACCAGTGGTGGTGTTCTTTTCTTGCCCCCCTCACCTGGTTCTGCTGTCATTTCTTGCACGTTTTCTGTATTGGTTTCAAACTCGTGCTCCTGTTTTTCTTCCTTTCTTGCATTTTGGTCATATGTTACATTGACACAAGTATGGTGGTTAGCTGTAGATGGATGGTGACCGAAAACAGGGCCTAGAGAAACTGGTGGGCTTTGTGGATTTTATTTGAAACTTGTACATTTGCACCCATTGATTCAGTTACTTAACCTGAATGTGTTTTTGCTTGATCCTTATGCTTCACTGCTTAAGTGCTTCCCACCATTATATTTCCTCTGTGCTTGCAGATGCAGGGAAGTCCACCACTGGAGGGCAGATACTTTTCCTTAGCGGGCAGGTTGACGACCGGACAATTCAAAAATATGAGAAAGAAGCTAAGGATAAAAGTCGAGAAAGCTGGTCAGACCTTATTTTTGTTTTCAATTGTAGTTGATTAAAACTTGAGAGTTGTATTTTAATATCTATTATTGAAGAAACTGAAAATTGAAGAACAATGTTTTTTTTTCTTTTTTTGACAAAATAGTATATGACCGAGGCCCTGATTGCTAAGTAGGTTTTCTTTTTGTTGATCTCGTCTTTTTTACCTTTTTTAGCCAAAAGGCTAAAATGAAAACAAGATAGGCCGTTTGGAAACTTAGGTTTTTAAGCTAACAAGGTAGGTCGTTTGATTCGTTTGGTAACTAAGTTTTTTGGCCTTTTGGGTTTTTAGTTTTTTTGTATAAAAATACAATATTGCTTTTCATTAATATGTATTAGAAATGCTATAAAATATGGAGGGAGTGTATTTTTGACTTTTCATTTGGATGTGGTAGGTATTGTTGGAGTGTGCAGACAGAAAAAGTGAGTTTTTTCTTGGCCTTTTAACTTTTTTGGGTGAGGCAAATGGTGTACTTTTTTTTTTTTTGGCATTTTTAACCAAAAAGCCAAAATGGCTTAAAAGACAGTTTCCAACATCACCTATATTAACATGGTTGTACTATATCCACTCTATTACAAATGTTACCTTTGTTATTTTATTTATGTAACAGAACTTTCTCTAAGCATTTAGATGCTATTTAAGTATTTTGGCTGTTGATTCATGACAAATAAAATATTTGCGACCAGAATCATTGAATTGATGCTCTGACATTATGAGATGGATTCTAATTTATTTAAGGGTTAGTTTTGCCTCATTCTCTTTCATTTTTATAATCAACTGCAGAAAGTTAGTTATTCAATCCCCATGACCTATTTGCTTGTGGAGAAAGTAGAAATCCCTAACAATAAAACAAAATTATCAGTTTCATTATCGCGAAGTATTAATGAGAGTGGCGGCTGGAGAATGCTCACCTCCATATGTGTACCTATATTAATGCACCCTAAGACCTTGGACAATAACTCTAAACAAACTTCATGAATTATAAAGTAAGCCATATAAAAATAAAAAATGGTTCATTGATTTTATAAGATGCAAAATTAATTCATTGTCTTATATTTTACGTCAATTCAAATTTATAACAGCTTTCTAGCGCCACAGTTTTAATGTGACACACTAAGCCCCCTTGTTTGGGGGATGTCTAAAAAGCTTGAATTTTTAGAGATTTATCTTTTTTTTTTTAAAGAAAAAAGAAGGAAAAAAGTTAGATTGTTTGAGATAATTTGTTTGGGGTAGCTTTTTGCTTTTCCGTTAAAATGTAACAATGTCCTTACCTTTCACTTTTAAGTTGTACTAGTTTGGGATAGTTTTTTGGCTTTTTTTACGTTTTGGAATAGACTTGACTATTTTTGTTAAGGGTATTTTAGTTATTTCATTCAAAAAGATGTTAGATTGTTTGGGGAATGTGAACTGACTTTTTTTTCTTCGAAAAAGAAGTGAAAAAAGCTTGTGAGCTTTTTTTGAGATGCCAAACAGTGCCGCTAAGATGATTGTTCAGCAAAAAAGCTAGCTTTTTAGAGAGCCCTAACAGGGCCTAAATAACAATACTTAATGTAGTGATAACTTTCTCGCTTAACTTTGTTCCTAAATCAGGCCTTAGAAAACCTTGTAATTGCCCAATTAAGGAATTGTGATATTCTTTGCATATGTTTAACATTGGAAAATCAAAAGAATTTTTGTGGTCATCTGTCGCTTGCTGGCCGATAACCTTTGAACGAGTGCTTACTAACTTCGCCCAAAAGTTTAAGCTCAGGTTACTTTAGTAGCAACTATACTATTCTAACTTCCATCCACAACTAATCGGGGGTGGGGGTGGTACATGTGCTTCCACTCAAAGACTCGGTGGTTTCATTGTGTACCCCACCCACCCCCCCCCCCC
>JAULJZ010158967.1:0-27431 GCA_032270985.1 Heliamphora pulchella | reverse complement strand
AGAAGAGGTTGTTTGGCTCTCCTTATATAGGCAAAGCAAGGGAACATGAGGGAGACCAAAAGTACACAAAGAAGCTTATTTTTTCTTCATCTCATTAAAAGTGATGTGAATTTGATTTGTGTTGATGTGAATTGTGATGGCTAGAATTCAGATTTGGTGAAGCTAAAAGTAGCTAGGGGCGGCTGATTGGGGGGACAAAATCTGATCACCCATCAATCAAGGGGTTTGCCTCGGTTTCTGTGCCCATATTGTGTAAGAAAATGCATTAAAAGTTAATTTGATGTATCTTTTTGGTGTCTTTTCCTACGGAAACTTGTTATTTTGATATATTTATGATAAATATAGTATTTACATGTATTATCATAGTTTTCATAGTAATTTATTAAATAGATGTAGTCTTTTAAGTCAAATTAAGCTATTTTGACAACATATGGCTTTTTGACTTATTTTTTTGTGTATGAACTTCAATAATAATTTGTTTACTTTTGTTGACTTGTAACACTACATTATTAGATATATTACTTGGCCAACAAGTTTGGGATCATCATAATGCTTCATTTAATGCATTTCTCATCATTTAAAGTTAAAAAGAAGAAAAAAAGTCACTTTTTGGCACATCCCCCAAGGTGGTCGGCCACTAAGGTGCATTTTTTACATTTTTAATGTTATTTTGTCTTTTACTACATAATTGTACTTAAATCCCAGATTTAGGATATCCATATGTCAAGATTTGGATTTTTAAGGCTTTTTGCTGTACTAGGGGCAAAATGGTCATTTTACCCTATTTATGAGAATTTTTTATTTTTAATTATTATTTCATGATACTTACTTCATTTAGAATATTAGGAGACTCTCCGGGTGTTAAGGTTTCGTTGCCTGAGTTTTGAAACTTTTTAGGGTTTTCGGGCTGAACTTAGGATTTTCGATTTGAGTTAGGGTTCTGAACTACTTCCGTGTTCCATAGCCTTGTGAACTATCCGTCACTAATATTAGGGTTTGGGCTGGGTCTTTACACGGGTCGTTATCAACTGGGTTGTTACAACTAGGGTCTGTACCGGGTCGTTACAGTTTAAAGAGATGAGTTGCGGGATATTTTAAGGGACATTAAATATAAGGTTTAAAGATTTTACTTACTTGTTTGAGGGCTCAAGGGATGGTGGCATGAAAGGACTTAGTTTTAGAAAAACTCATTTCCTTGATTTCTCCTTCCTTTCTTCTTTTCTTCTTTTCTTCTCTCTCCTGTCCTTCTCAAACTTGTGAAAAACCTCAAGAACACGCAAATTTGGTCTCTTTCCTCACTTGGTCGAAAATAATGAAGGGGGAAAGTGGTGTTTGGCTTGGTTTATAATGGGAAAGACTAGAGAACCAAAAATTAAATTTTAAGTCTTTTTTCTTCCAAATCACATGAGTTGATTTGACATGGTGATGGTTTTGAGGGAACAAAATCATATTGGGGAAAGGGAAATACAGATAGGGGCTGTTTGGGGGACAAAAACCTGACCCCACATCAATCAATTGATTTTGCATTGGTTAACGTGCTATTTTGTGCAAGAAAATACATTAAAAGTTAATTTGATGTATCTTTTTAGTATTTTTTTTCCTATTGAGACCTATTATTTTAGTATATTTATGAAAAATATAGTATTTTCATGTATTATCATAGTTTTCATAGCAATTGATTAAATAGATATAGTCTTTTAAGTCAAATTAAGCTATTTTGGCAATATATAACTTTTTGACTTATTTTGTTATGTATGAACTTTAATAATGATTTGTTTGCTTTTTTTGACCTATAACACTATATTATTCTGTATATTACTTGTTTAACAAGTATTGGATCATCATAATGCTTAATTTAATACTTTCTCATCATTTTAAGGTAAAAAGAAAGCAAAAAGTCACTTTTTGGCACTCTTTCCAAGGTGATCAGCTACTAAGGGATAATTTTATTATTTTTGATGTTATTTTGTCTTTTTCTACTTAATTATTCTTAAATTCTTAATTTAGGGTATCCATGTGTCAAAATTTAGATTTTTAAGACTTTTTGTTGTACTAGGGGTAAAATGGTCATTTTATCATATTTATGAAGATTTTTGACTTTTAACTCATTATTTCATGATATTTTCTTCATTTAGAATGTTGAGAGACTCTCCGGGTGCTAAGGTTTTGTTGTCTGTGTTTTGGACCTTTTTAAGGTTTCTCGGTCGAACTTAAGGTTTTCGATTCGAGTTAGGGTTTTAAATCTCGTCCGTGCTCTATAGCCTTGTGAACTATCTGTCACTAATACTAGGGTCCAGGCAGGGTCATTACAAACTACCCCCCTTAAATAAATTTCGTCCCTGAAATTTCGTCTCGTACTTCATCGTAAGGAAGGTTGAGGATGATTTACTAACATTGTACATTCTCATTCTCTAAAATTGTGTCCTTATTTACTTGAGTTGTTTTCTATTGAGGGTGTGGATAAGACCGTGCCCATATATTCAGCACTTAGAGGAATAGTTATTTTGTCTTACTAACATCTTAAACTGATTACTACCAAAGCTTCAAGGATCATATCACGTAACTTGCTAGCCCCAAAAAGTTTGTATCTTGGTCACGTTAGTTAGCCTCTTCCCATTAACTGTTGCGTCTACCTCTGTTGGGTCCATTTGAATTTCTTCTCTAGATATAACATGACCTAAAAACATCACCCGGTCTAACTAAAACTCACAGTTATTACCAAGGTTTACATATAACTTGTGCTTTCTCAAGATCTATAAATAATCTTCAAATGTTTCTTGTGTTCTTCTTCACTCTGAGAATATAACCGAATATCGTTTATCAACACAATTACAAATTTGTTTCGAAATCTTTTGAACACCCGATCCATCAGGTCTATAAATACAGCAGGTACATTTATTAACCCAAAAGGCATCACCACTAATTCATAATGCTCGTAACGAGTCCTAAAGGCAGTCTTGCATATATCTGGCTCCCGTACTTTCAATTTGTGGTATTATGACCCCAGTCTATTATTGAGAACACGTTGGCTCCAAAACAAAACTTACATTAAGTACGACTTCCACAAGCGATCATATATCTCTAAACTATCCCACCACTGAAACTGATTTCAAACATTCTCCACTTCTGTCTAGAAGGACTGTCACTCCACCGAAAACCAGCTCATTATTATATTCAAACGTACATCGAAGACTACTTCTGATCGATTAATGACTACTCACTCGAAATCACATCACCATTTTGTGTTGAACTACTCTAACCTTACGACCATCAAGATTAATATCGCTACTTGAACCTAATGAGTCACTAGGGCTAAACATACCACACAGACTAAACGCTTCCCAGGTATATGCTTACCCATATGAATCTAGTCACAACTTCGTCACATATTTCCTTCACGTACGTACCATCCACCCTACATTCCTTTAACTGAATAGTACTAACTCCTCATTCTAAAATCTCTTATCATCATCATTCAATCCCTTCACACATTTTCTTCCACACAACCGAACTAAAAACCACTTTCGCACTTTAATTATTTCACCTTACCCACATTCTACCAAGGCACTCGATACTCTCAAGGCCATTTACAGAAATCACACCCATGAATTCGCATAGTCTTACTTACGCTTCCACTCTTCTCATCCAAACACTTATTCCTCCTACGTACTCACATTAAGTTGCTACGCAACACCACCAGAAACAATAGAATTATATCACCCTTTAACTTCTCGTACATAGAGTTCATACGCTCTCATAAGAAAATTCTTTCTCTATACCAGCAACATCTACTCACCAATCTAAACAAACTTACTCTAACGGGTCACATCACAAAAGGTTTTTGAAAGAAACTTCCTTGCGACTTACACTGATACCACAACAGAAATTGAATACCACTCCATAAGAGTTACACAGTCTAGACGCCAAACGAATACGAATCGATACTTAAGAACCTACCACGTGACCAGCTCAGTCTGTCTAAAATGTGCACTCCACCCCTCAAATAATCTTCAGCGTCAATGGGACTCATTATTTCCACAAACTCCTTGGCACCCAATTCCTTGAATTGTTTAACTAAAGAGTTACTGGTCTTTGAGGTGGTCTTGATAATCCTGATGACGAAGTCTGTAATCATATGCTTCCATTTTCTTTCTAGTCTCTTCAAAGGTTATTCTGTTCCTCTTGACCTCTATCGTATGTTCTTGACGTGCTAGAACATTGGGTTTGAATGTCTCTTCCAATAACTGGATCGTTTTCTCGAGTGGTTGGTCAATCTAGGATAAAACGAACATGATAAAAGATATGGTTGTGGTAAATACCTAGTCGTGTGATCCATTGTGACTTGGTGGTTAATTCTTCATCAGGTTCTAAACGTTCATTGTTGTGATCAAGATTCTTCGTTCTTTGATAGTGATGGCAAGACCCGGACTCTAACACTTTAGTGGGAAGGCCGGTGTGAATGTCGATGTATATAGACATACCTCCTTTGTTAGCGTACTAAGGTTATCGTGAGTTCGAGGCTATTTCTCATTTTTCACTTTCTTACTACCGGTATGAATCTTTTGCTTCTCGATTTATCGGATGGGTGAGTCAGCTACGAACTAGTCTGAGAAAGTTTGAATTGTGCCATATGGTGGTGTTACGAATCTTTTGGTGTGAAGCTGTCGTTTCTAACTGTAGAATGCTGATGGCATAGTCTTATTTGTCGGGGCCTTTGAAAATATTTAGTTAGTTGTTACTGATGATCGTTGTTACTCATAGATTTATGGGGTAATGTTTTGAAGGTTGACAATCAAAAACATGCACGGGGTTAAAACATCTTAGGGTGGAACCCAGGTAGTTCAAAGATAGGTTGGATTAGGGTAAGGGGTCAAGGCTAAAGCAATCACTATTGACCCAGATTGAGAGGTCTATTGAGGCTCAGACGCATTGGACATAAAAGTTGAACAACTAATGAAGATTACAAAAGGGACGTTCTCGGGACCAATCTGTGCGACATCAAATTTTGACAAAGGATATGTTTAACCGATGGGTAGCCAAACTAGATATTTGTCCTAAAGTTACATCGGCCTAACGTACTTCAATCCAAGCATCCCAGTCGACTCCCTAGGTCGGAATTTCGAGAATAAACAAAGATTTCACAAAATCACTGCACAAAGGTGCGGTATCTGGATCGAGAGAATTGTATGAGGGTAAAAGACTTTACCAATATCGAACGTTCGAAACCGGTGTTATTAGGAGAGAGGACACACAAAGGGCTTCAATCAGTTATGAGAGTTGTCATGAAGTATTGAGAAAGGAACTCATAGGGATAGAGTTGTGGGGTTCTAATGGTGGCTTTTGTAAAACTTAGGCTAGCTCGGGTGTTTCATCATCTAAGAGTTCGTTAGCTTGCCGGTGGTTCAGTTGTCTATTGGCCATCTTAGGAGAGTATTGAGATTTGGGGGTTGTATCAATTCTTGATTGTTTTCATGATTTGGGATCTTGTGGAACTTAATTTGGGATTATGAAATAGCTTATGAAGAATTCAACAACAAACATTTGCATTTCATTCTAATCATGTAACCGGTGTACCAGTCTTTAAATGTTCACAGAACACACGTACAACATCCAATGAAGGAAAAGATACAATGCCCAACGCACTAAAGCCTAGACAAACAGATGCGAATAGAAATAGCGGATAACTGAGTCATGCTCCCACGTTGCCTCATAGATACCGTAGCAGCGCCATTGCACTTCCATGTGCCAAAAGCCCTCCGGTCCCATGTGAGCCCTGTTGATTATGGCTATTGGTACCTCCAGGTACGTTTTCGGATTGTTAAAGTTTATTACCTGATCGCGCGAGTTGATGATTCCTCTCTTATCTCTTGATTTTTGTTTTTGCATCCACTTTGCATCCATCCTGTCCCCTAATAGCTCTTTGAATCCTGATGGTATCTTCAGACGATAGATGGTCTCATCACATCTCTCCAACACTCTTAGTGGACCCATATATCTTGGGAAAGACTCTGACTTTTTCCACTTCCACATCCTTTCTAGGAAAACTCTTGCATATACCCGTTCTCCATTACGATAGTCCTTGTGGTACTCTTGGCGGCTCCAGTAGATCACTACGTCCGTTGCTTCATCATCGTCCGTCTCCGGTGGCGGTGCCTCTAATGGATCATAAAAGAAAGTGATGGCTCGCTCCTTGTTCTCGCTGTCATCATCCTCAGGTTCCTCCTCATCCTCCACCTCAACATTAGCCTCGTTTCCTGCCTCATCTGGTTCTTCGTCTGCCCCTGCTTCCCCAGCCTCTTCTCCTTCATGAACTGGCCACTCATTCAGGAACATCCTTGCCAACGAAAATCCGTCTATCGGGTCTTGTTCTGGAACGGGTTCTTCCTCGGGGTCTGAGTTTTCTAGTTCAGGTGATGCCCATGGTTCTCCAGTCGGCTCTGCGTCGGATGCCATCCTAAGATGAGAGACGATTAGGAAGAGAAACTTAAGGAATAAATTTTATGTTTTTAGAATTATAATTGATAATTTAATAATATAAACACTCTACAGAGCTTCTACGCTACAGAACTCGTAGTCTCCCATAATCCATGGCTAGAAAGTTCACTAAATCTGGGCTCTAATACCAACTGTGGCACTCCGTCCTCCGGGCACATCGGGACATACATAAATATAAATAAATAGATATTCTAGCCATTCATTCATATTTATATACGTCAGTTATTACATCATAAAGGAGTTCTTAACCGTTCAAAGTACTTAACTATTATAGTTTTCACCAAGAAATTTCAACAATTAACACTAAGCGTGAGAGAACTGAATATAAGAACAAAAGCAGAGGTCTCGATTCCTCAGAATGCATCAGCGAGATCCACGTGCTCTTGGAACTCACCTTGTTTTTCAAACTCTTCTTCTCCCTCTGGGATGACTTTCTCCAAAAACTCCTCCTTACCTATGGCACGAATGTCATGAGTCAAGGCCCAGAAACAAAACACTCTAACCTTCTAACTTATCTCACGGCACAAAAGTCACCGCAACACATACCATATAACACCCAGTACAGTTTATAGTCAAGGAGACAGAAAAATTTATGACAGGATACCAGATAAGTCAATAAACACGTGCGTATGAAATGCAAATGCCCAACCCAATATGCACCCAGATTATAATAGGAATTTCACGCCAGGAATCACCAGAGTAGACTTTCACAAGTATTTGATCACCAAAACCATCATCGCGCCTCGTTGCGAACAGTAACCACATCGCCGGGCATTATGCCACATCTGTTTTACTCAATGGCAACGACGTGGGGTCCGCGCTATACTCCAGGCCAACAATATTTAATAAACCATTTCAAACACCGGGGACGCACCCAGGGTGTATAAACCAAATCTGTAACACCGGGGACGCACCTAGGGTGTACAAAGGGAATTCATCCCAAGCAGTTTGTCCCACCTTAAGACTCGTGATGCCTTCGCTGGTGTCAACCCAGAAGTTCAAGCTATCGAAATCAAAATACAAGCGACGAACCCATGGTGCCCAACAATATCTGTAAACCATTTCAAACACGGGGGATGAACTCAGGGTGTACAAGGGGAATTCATCTCAAAATATTTTTAAAAAAATGGTAACCAGGGATGCCCTAGACTTAGAATGAAGAACGACGATCTCAATATAGCCCATCCCAACAACGGTTTGCATAGATGGACTCTAATATGTCAAGATGCAAGTGACAATGCTCATAATGTGTACCACTGATCTCAAGTGCAACAATTTATAGCATGGCATCAACTAGCATGGCAGAGTTCATGGTATAATTCGTAAAACATAAGGTACAAGTATGTGAAGCACAAGTTACAATTCTCAAGATATGATTCAACATGATAGCGTGAGTTCTAAATCATCATACATTTACTTGGAAACACTAATCAACTACTTCAAATCAAATATCATATAAAAACTTGGGTCTCATGATAAAGGGTACTCAAATCACGCTTAGCAACTTTTAAGGCCAAAAATTAAGTATTAAATTAAAAAAGCCGATAAAGTTTTGGAATATCTGGACTTGGAATCAAGCTATGATTTTTATACACCATTTAGATAAAAATATTTTCTACAACTTTCATGTTTAACACCAAGGCCAAAACCTAAGGAAAATGGGTGAACAAAACATCCTAATCAAAAACGATTCAGCATTTTTCTTAAGATTTTACCAAAAACATGCTTCTGTTGGTCTCGGTTTTGGGGTATCATATCAAGTCTAAATGAGCCCATATTTTAGTATGTTCTAGTTCAACAAGTCCCCTACAAGTTTAATGTTTAGAGTTAAGGGTAGTTGTTTGAAACAAGTTAGACTTTTTGGCCATTTTAGAAAACAGGTTCTGTCAGCCACCAAAACTCAGCAAAGCAAGTTTTAGACAGAGGATTTAAAACGGTTTTGGGGTAACTTCCTGAGGCTTTAAGATCTTATTTTTGGGCAGAGAGTACTTCAATATGTTAGCTACAATGCTCATGTAGACTACGTTTGGAATAGGTCACTAAAAATAGGGGTTTTGAGCTATATAAAAATATGTAACAGAATGTTCCTTGGGGGTTGAAACTCAACAGAGACTTTCAGAGGGGTTTTGACCTATCATGACTAAATATGTTGTTCTCATTTTTGGTCAGTTGATAGATATACATGTTATCCACAACGTTCATGTTTTGACCAAAGTTCGGATCTCATTTTAAAATAGGGTTTTCAAGTCAGTAGTGTTGATTAGTCGAAAAATGACACACTTTGGTAAAATTGTAATATCTTGAGTTCGAGTTATGCAAATGAGTTGAAACCAACTTTGGATGAAAGATAATACAAAAATATAAATCTAAACATAAACAACATGCTTAGATCAATTTTTTACAATGAGTTATGGCGTTTTAAATCTCAAGACAAAAACATCAAAGTTCTCCAAAATTAAGCCTCTTAGGGTTGAAGTCTTCTACTTATGTTATGTCAAGTTTTTGTTCCATTTCTTTGCATGCTTGTATTTTAGACTTTAACATCAAGGCTCCAGCACACTTAGAGGTCATCAAACTCAAAGATAACAACACACAACAACATCTCATATCATTCATAATCATAACAGCTCCTAATTTTCAACTACGACCCCTTTTTGGTTTGATTTCGGTTCTTGGTTTTTAAGATGTTTAAAGAGATGAGATGAGGAATATTTTGAGAGATATTAGAAAAACTCACTTTCTTGATTTCTCCTTCCTTTCTTCTTTTCTTCTCCCTCCTTTCTGTCTCAAACTTGTGGAACACCTCAAGAACACTCAAATATGGTTTCTCTCCTCTTTTGGACGAAAATAATGAAGAGAAAAAGTGGTGTTTGGCTTGGTTTATAAAGGAAAAGACTAGGGAACCAAAAATTAAATTTTTAGTCCTTTCTTCTTCCAAATCACATGGGTTGATTTGACATGGTGATGGTTTTGAGGGAACAAAATCAGATTTGGGAAAGGGAAATACAGCTAGGGGACTGTTTGGGGGATAAAAACCTGACTCCACATCAATCAAGGGGTTTTGCATTGGTTTACGTGCTCTTTTATATATGAAAATGCATTAAAAGTTAATTTGATGTATCTTTTTGGTATTTTTTCTACTGAGACCTATTATTTTACTATATTTATGGGAAATAGTATTTTCATGTATTATCATAGTTTTCATACAATTGATTAAATAGATGTGATCTTTTAAGCCAAATTAAGTTATTTTGGCAATATATGGCTTTTTGACTTATTTTGTTGTGTATGAATTTCAATAATAATTTGTTTACTTTTTTTGAACTATAACACTATATTATTATGTATATTACTTGTTCAACAAGTATTGAATCATCATAATATTTAATTTAATACATTTTTCATTATTTTAAGCCAAAAAGAAAATAAAAAGTCACTTTTTGGCACTCTTTCCAAGGTGATCGGCCACTAAGTGGTAATTTTGTCATTTTTATGTTATTTTTTATCTTTTGCTACTTAATTATACTTAAATCCTTGATTTAGGGTTTTCATGTGTCAAAATTTGAATTTTTAAGAGTTTTTGCTGTACTAGGGGCAAAATGGTTATTTTAACCTATTTATGAAGATTTTTGATTTTTAACTCATAATTTCATGATATTTACTTCATTTAGAATGTTGGGAGACTCTCCGAGTGCTAAGATTTTGTTGCCTGTGTTTTGGACCTTTTTGGGGGGTTTTGGGCTGAACTTAAGGTTTTCGATTCGAGTTAGGGTTTTAAACCTCGTCCGTACTCTATAGTCTTGTGGACTATTCGTCACTAATACTAGGGTTCGAGCAGGGTCGTTACATTACTCGTCCTTTGCATGTAGATTCCCCGCTGCTTCTGATCCCGATAATGTCCTAACACTACTCGCTATAAGACTTAAATGTAGCAGATTTTAGTTATTATAATGTATAAATGATAATTATACTTAATACAACGTGTCCTACAGAACTTCCACGCGACAGAATGCATGGTTTTTCATAACCTAAGGCCTGAAGGTTCACTAAACCTAGGCTCTAATACCAACTATGACACCCCGTCCTCCGGGCACGTCGGGACATTCATAAATATAGATAAAGAGAATATTCTAGCAATTTATTCATATTTAAATATCATAAATGTTACATCATTAAGAGTTTGAAACTGATTACATAATAATTACAGTTTCTCCATAAGATTCAACAAAAATGTATAATACGCTCGTGGAAACTAAACAAAAAGAATAAAAGGGAGAAAATTCAAATTCTTCAAACGGCGTTGTCGGGATCGGCAGCCTCATGCCTCTCACCCCATTCCTCGAAACCTTCTTCTACGGATGCAACTTCCTCAAAAAGTTCTTCTTTACATGTGGCACGAGTGCCATGAGCCGAAACTGTAAGGACCCGGTACCTGTTTATTTTATTCTTCTATATTTTTGGTAAGAGAAGAGACCGAATTAAATTTGGGCATGAGTGCTATAAAATTTTTGCATGTTAACGGTTGAATGAATAATATGTGAAAGTGAAATTGAGATACCTGGTGATAAATGATATTGATATGGGTGTGTTAATGGAAAGATTCAAATATTAAAATGTGAGCAAAGTTAGAAGTTTGGGATGAGTTTTTGGGAAAATTTGCAGAATTCAGCTTCAGCAGTCACCGCTCGAGCGGACTATCGGGAAAAATGCGTGGAGAGTTCCAGAACATTGGAGAAAGGATTGGGAGTGTGTATATATATATAGTGTCCTCCAGCCCACGTGAGACACTCCTCTCACATTTCTCTTCTCCTCCTCTTCTCCTCTTCTTCCTTTTAGAGAGAGAAATCCATTCTCCACATAAAAACCCAACCCTCCACCACGGAAATTGAAGGATTGAAGCTAGATTGGGAGCAATCAAGTGTGGAAATCATGCTTTGGAGCAAGGAGGTAGGAGATGGAGCACCAAAGAGTCAAGAGCTTTCTCAATCCAAACCCTAGGAGATAGAAATTAGAGGAATATCAACCTTTTGAGCAAATCCGAGATAGGATCTAGATTCTCTCATATGTGTGTGTTGATTTGAGTTGATATTTTGATTATATGAGTAAAATATTGTAGATTTCATGCATGAATTGAAGAACTGATAGAGTTATATGGGAGTTGAGCTGGGTTCTCATGAAGATTTGAGTTTTTGAGAAATAATAAGCCATGATTTGAGAAATTATTGCATAAAAAGGGTTTATGAAACTTGAATCCAATGTTTTTGGGATGAAAATGGAGGTTTGAGACATGTTTGATGAAGGATTATGAGTAATGAAGCTTGAAACTCAAAACAGGGGAAAACTTGGGGTTTTCTCGGGCACCAGCACGCTCGAGCGGAGCCCTGTCCGCTCGAGCGCTCAACTGCCAGAGAGTCAGGCGCTCGAGCGCCCGACATCCGCTCGAGCGGACTAACTACGCAGGGCCAACTTTGTTTGATTATATTTTTCTCATTCAGACTCTGAATTGGGTCATTCTTGTACTCAAATCGAATCCCCAGAAGTCCTTTTTCCAACAAGACTACTCTCACAAAAAAATTCATTTTTTAGAAAGAGTTATGATCAAAATAGTGAGGGTATGTCAAAATTTTAAAACCATTTTTCACCCGTTTTTAGCCGAATATTTTGGGAAAACATATTTTCAGTCATATTGGCCCTTTTTACTAAATTCCTAGTCCCTTGAGCTTGTGGTACATTTATAGATATATCTAAATTGAGTTGGGATGCATGCATTGGACCCGTTAATTGAGTCTTCTTTACACTAAACGTGAGTTTCAAATTGATATATGTATATGTATACATGATGGGTGTTTCCTTTTAAATTGAGGAGATCCTCTTGACATTAACTTTGTATTATGGGTATGTGATAACATTGTAATCTATGGGAAATTGGTAACACTGTGATTTATGAGAAATCGTGTAATTAAAGTGGCGAAATGAGACATTGCATAATGAAAGTTAGGAAATAAGAAATTGTGTACTGAAAATCGTGATGGTAATTCGGATTTGGAATTATAATGATGTACTATGGTAATGAGTGGGAGAGGAACCATTTGTGGGTTGGACTCCTGGGTTGTGAAAATGAATCTAATTAACCTAAAATGAATCGTATGGATTGAGATGGAATAAGTTAGGTAGCTGCTCCGCGGTGAAAGACCAAAACCTTACGCAAGATGGGGACCACATGCCCATGGGTTAGTCCCCAAAATGTGGTATTGTGTCGTGGTGAGTTATAGAGCTATTAATTACCCAATGGCTTCGCGTAGCCTATTGGGATTAATAGGGAGGGATTTCTATAAGCTGCACCCGACATCGGTTCTTTAAAAGTGAAACGGTTTTGTGAAAACCAGGAAATAAAATGAGTAATTTACGAATGGAAAAACAAACGGATAAATGGAAACTAATTTGTGTGCGTGGGTGTGTGTGTGTGTGTTAAAAAGAAGAAATGACTTGGTGGAAATGTGCATTTTTATTTCGGTTACACCCATCACACCTCACAAATCATGCATTAGATATGAGTAAATCTTTATCCTACGAGCTTCGGGTCATGTATATATATCCAACACATTTCAGGTTCTGAAGAGCGGGGTGACACCAAAGTTGTGGAAGCTTTTGTGCAGGGCCAGTAGATGGAGCTATAATGTCATTTGTTATCTTTTGTTCTTATTGTACATTAAACAAGAAAGTGATGTAATGAAAAAGGATGGCTAACATTGTATGTTACTCTAAACATTGTTGTAAACAAGGAAATGTAATTTTGGAACTTGGTTCGTTCAGTTAAATCTTTTGAATGACATGTACAATATTTTCTTAGTTCTTGGGCATTACTTTTGGATATGATTTATATATGATGATTTTTGGGGGTTGGTTCACGGACCCGGGTTTGGTTCGTGACAGAAACCCAGAAGCAAATTTCCTAAACTTTCTAATAAACTCACAACAAAATATCCTACAATACATATCGTATAACACCTAACACAACTTAAGGCCAAGGAGACAGACATATTTAACATTTTTAGCAGGGTAAGCATATATAAGAGCAATTATGCAAGAGCGTGATGCAAATGAATGCAATACAGTTGCCCAACCCGACATACATCCAGAATCATAACATGAATTCCACGCCGGAAATTACAGAGTAGACTTAATGGGAATTTGATCGCACAACTTATTCTTGTCTCGTTGCGAAAGGTAAACGCTTTCCTTGGCTTCATACCTCAGCCATTTTACTCAATGGCAACGGCGTGGGGTAAGCAGTTACATCCTTATTCCAAATCCTCTGACCGAATTATATGTACACAAAACCCACCTCAAGAACAAGAATGCTCGTTTGATAACAAACAGGAATTTCAAGAGACACTTCACGTTATTTAGAATACCAAGATGAGGGATTTAGGACTGCCATAATTAGGCTCTTCTCCAAAGTTACCACTGCAGTGGGATTAGATCTGCCAAATTAGGCTCTTCTCCAAAAATTACCCTTCAAAACATCGTGGCAATGGGGTTTAGGTTCACCCTAATTAGGCTCTTCTCCGAAGTTACCACCACAGTGGGATTAGGTCCGCCGAATTAGGCTGTTCTTCGAAATTACCCAATTTGCCCTTGTCAACACTACTTCTATAATATAACCATAACTCAAGGAACGAGGAAACCAAAGGGACATATACCCAACAAATATGATTGAGGTTCAAAATAATCAAAACCAATGTACATGATGCAACCCACAACATGCCCTAAGTGCAATGCAATGATGCTTATGGTACAACAACTTGTATCTTGAAGTACAACTCAATAATAGCATGATATGAAACTAAACATGGCATGACGTACAAACCAACATAGCATAAAGTACGAGTCTTTAAAGCATAAGGTACAACTCACTAAAGTATAGAGTACAAATATATGAGGCACAAGCTATAATTTATGTAACATGGATTCAACCTATCGACAAGATTTCTATTCATCAAATTGTCAATTTCAAACACCAATCACGCACATAAATCTTTTAAAGTTCATATATTCAAGTTCCGCAAAGTAACATGCCACTCATACACTTAGCCAAATTTAGGTAAATGTCTAAGCGTCAAATTTAAAGTTACAACAGTGTTTTAAGGCACCTAAACATGGATTTAATTTTTGATTTTTGAACACCAATTAGATAAAAATATTTTCCACAACTTTTTTGTTTAATACTAAGGTCAGATCCTAGGACAAATGGATCATTTGATTTAATTAAGAGAAAACCAATCAGCACTTTATAGAGAAAAATGTAGAATTTGGGCCTCTGTTGGCTTCAGTTTTGGGGCATCAATTCAAGGGCTATGGGCCTGATTTTTGAAAAAGTTTTAGTTCAACGTTTCCCTTACAAGTTTGATGTTTTGTTCTATGGCTAGTCGTTTGGGACAAGTCGTTGACTTTGGCCAATTTATAAAATGGGTTCAATCAGCATAAAAAGGTTTAGCAGATCCGATTTTCAATAGAGAATTCTCAAGACCTTTGGGAGACCATATGAGGGTATTTTGGGCTGATATTTGGTTAGTATTTAGTTTAATATGTTAGCTACATTTTCCATGAAAACCACTTTTGGATTTGGCTATTAAAAATATAGGTCTTTGGTCTCACAAAAATGTGGGATAGAGAGCTCTATCAGTCACTAAATCACAACAAAGAATCTGGGAAGGGTTTTGACCTATCAAGGCTTCATATTGTTGGCTCAGTTTTGGTGGATAGTAAGATCATGTTATCGACAAGTTTTATGTTTTGGCCTAAGCTCGTTTCTCACTCTAACGTAGGGTTTTTGTGTCTTCAATTTAGAGTGGTCAAAATATGACACTCTTTGGTAAAAATGGTGTATCTAGAGTTCTACCCAACAAAATTACTTCAAACAAATTTTATATGAAAGAGAACTTAAAATTCTAGGTCTGAATATAAAAATCACATTTAGATGATTTTGCTACAATTAGTTATGGTAGTTTAACGTTTGTGGCAAACAGTTAATATGCCCAGAAAATCAGGTTATTTAGAATTTTGGTAACTTAGCTTATGCTATGTTTAAATTTAATGTATTTTCTTTTAATGCATGTCATATATTCATACATACGAAAGTTCCATAACCTATTCAAGTTGTAAAACTCAAAAATACTTACATGCAAGCACATACAACACTTAATCTTACATGAACAGCCCATAATCTATTCATACGACGCATTTTTGAGTGAAATCTCGTTTCTTATTCTTAGGGTTGTTTATAGAGATGGATTGAGGGTTATTTTATGAGAGAATGGCAGAAGATTTGAGGGATTTACTTACTTATTTGAAGACCTAAAAATAATTGATGGCTAGGATTTGGCATTGTTGCACACCACCTTAATCCTTCTAGCTTCTTCTTCCTCCCTTCTTCTTTCTCTCCTTTTCTCTCTTGGAACACTTAGAATATTTTTTTTGAATGCTCTCTCTCACTATGTTGCACGAAATATGAAGGAGAAGACAGTGGGTTTAGGGCATAGTTTTATAGAAAAATTGGTAGTGGAAATAATTATTAATGTGTAAGTTTAATTTATTTTTTTTCACTTTTCATTGGTTGCATGGGAGGTGGAATGCTTTTGAGAATTGATTTTTAGATTTTAGTAGAGTGGAAGTCAGTTAGTGTCACGCTCCGATCCCGGGCACCCGTGAACCAACCCAACCATCCTGCATATAAAAGTCACTAACAATAAGTTTCCCTTACTAAAGGTTTGAGTTTGAAACATATTAAAATAAATCTTCATTAAGCAATCAAATTCTCTCACATTTTCCATTCCAAACAATTACCTTTGATTTCCCAAGAGTTCGTTTACAACCATTATATCATTATAATCATCAACTCAATTTTTTGTACAAACAAAAAATACGAAATACAAAGAGATACTAGATTTTTCTTCTAGCTTCTAGCTTTTTCTCACAATGCAACCTTTGCCCTAGTATTGCCCATGGCCCTTCAAAACTTGAAATGGTTTACATACATACATGAGCCGAAACTCGTCAGATATAGATTAACTCATATGTAATGCATGATTTGTGAGGTGTGATGGATGCAATTGAAGTAAAATACAAATTTTTGCCAATTTATTATTCCTTCACACGCACACATCCACGCATGCCAATTTGTTCCCATTTATCCTTTCATATTGTCCATATTATTATCTCATTATCCGATTTTTCACAAAAATCGTGTCATAATTTCATTACCCGGTTTGTCACAAAATTGTATCACATCTAATGAACCGGTGTCAGGTGCAGCTTAAAGAAACCCCTCCCTATTAATTTCAATAGGCTACGCGAAGCCATTGGGTAATAGATAGCTCTATAACTCACCACGACACAATACCACATTTCGGGGGCTAACCCGTGGGCATGTGGTCCCTATCTTGCGCAAGTTTTCGGTCTTTCACCGCAAAGTCGCTAGCCCAACTTAATCCATATCAATCCATACGGTTCATTAGTCATTCAAAAACTTTATTTTCACAATCCGAGAGTCCAACGCACAACTGGTTTCTCTCCCCAAATATTTTCACATAGTACCTCTTTTCAAATTTCACATTTCAACTTTCCATTTCATTTCCAATCAAGTTCTATTTTAGTATTCAATCCTTTCATTTCAATTCAAATTCAATCATAAATTTTAACATATAATTTCTCATAAATCACATTTTATTTATCAATTTCATAAAATACCAACGCATAATTAACTCACACATGACCATGTTATTTAAAACAAACGAAATGCACCCATTATAGGTTTATAAACTCAAGTTCTCTTCGGATGCTTAATAATGCCAAAAGATGACTATGTCGTACCACAACCTTCAGATACCCATAAAACCTTTGTTATATGTTGAAAACCCACTTTATCGCAAAAACAACCCAGCCAATCGGTACAATACGTGCATCCCAACCCAAATATATTGAAATAGGTATACCCATAGCTCAAGGGACAAGAAATTTGATAAAAAAGTCCAATGTTGATGAAAAAATATCTTTTCAAGACCTTTGGCCAAAAACGGGTGAAAAACGGTTAAGAAAATTTGATATACTCTCACTATTTTAATCACAACTTTTTCTACAAAAAGAATTTTCTTGCGAGAGTAGTCTTGTTGGAAAGAGAACTTTTGGGGCTTCGAATTGAGTACAAAAATGACCTCATTCGGAGTCCGAATGAGGGAGATATGATCAAAATAAGTTGGCCCTATGTAGTTAGTCTGCTCAGGCAGACGTCGGGCGCTTGAGCGCCTAACTCTCTGCCGGTTGACCGCTCAAGCTTTTGAGTTTCCAACTTCATTACCCATAAACTTTTATCAAATATGTCTCAAATCTCAATTTCCATCCCAAAAACATTGGATTCAAGTTTCATAAACCCTTTTTATGCAATAATCTCTTAAAAAAATGGTTTATCATTTCTCAAAAACTCAAATGTTCATGAGAAACCAGCTCAACGCACACATAACCTTATCCATCCTTCAAATCATGCATGAAATCTACTATATTGTACTCATATAACAAATTATCAACTCAAATCAACACAAACATATGAGAGAATCTAGATCCTACCTTGGATTTGCTTAAAAGCTTGAATTTCTTCCAATTTCTCCCTCCTAAGGTTTTGGTTGTGGATGTTCTTGCTTTTTTGATGGTCCATCTCCCATCTCCCATCTCCCATCTCCCATCTCCTTGCTCTAAAGCTTGATTTCCATCCTTGGTTACCCTCAATCAAGCTTTAATCCTTCAATTTCTGTGGTGGAGGGCTAGTGTTTCTCATGTGGGTTTGGGTTTCACTCTCTCTCTAAGACAAAGAAGAAGAGAAGAGGAGAGGAAGAGAGAGAAACGAAAGAAAACCAAAATGAGAGGGGTTCTCACATGGGTTATGTATATATATATATATAAATCCCAAGTCTTTCTCCAACATTCGAGATGATTCTAAACATTTTTCGATAGCTCGCTAGAGCGAACCCCCACTGCTCGAGTGGTGATCACTGAAGCTGAATCCTACAAATTTCCTGAAAATTCATCTCAAACTCCCAACTTTGCTCACATTTTAATATTTCGAATTATTCATTAGCACAACCATATTAACATTATTCGTTACCATATATTTCAATTTCACTTTCACCTATCACTAATTTAACCATTAACGAGCAAACTTTTATAACACCCACGCTCATATTTAATTCCATCTCCTCATTTAACCGAAATCATAAAATCACAAAAATAAACACGTATCGGGCCGTTACAACTTTCCCCTCTTTGGGAATTTCATCCCCAAAATTCGTCTCTAGTTACACCAAACCTTCCATTAATCTTGATATCTGTTCCCATACTTCACTAGGAGTTCGATCTACGTAGCATCTTTCTTAATTCCATGATCCTGATCGTTCTTCCAGGACGATATGACTCGAGGATGCCAACAAGCCTCTAGTCCCGAAAGTGCTAGACTACCATTAGGCCTAACTTTCGAACACCAATATTTCACAAATAGTAGAAGCATTCATATTCATCGAGTTGTACTCCTACCGGGCTTGACTAATATTTCAAAAATATTAGAAGCATTCATATCCCTCTATGACCACCATCTCACGTCACATACACGTTTCCGAAGACTAAACATTCTCAACCGCAACATTATGGGTCATAGGTTTTATCACCACAAAGCTTCTCCCAACTTCATCGTATTATGGTTTAACTCACTACTGTACTCCAATGTATACCGAGGACTACTCCTCCAACTCAAACACATGTTACCAAACTCGGACATTGTTCACAAGGGTTTCACATGTTACCCCAAAATCACTCATGCCCTTACGGCCAACTAACTACCATTAACTTAAAACCATATCACTACTTGTACGACATTACTTGAGTCCTTCAGCCATCGACACTAACACAGCCACCTGAACTCTGTGAGTCACTAGGATTATGCACGCCTCATGAATCAAATGCTTCACCGGTAATCACTTACTTATACAAACTAAATCACATCCCTTGACGCCCTACACTTACCTATAAGTTTCTTGAGTCTACAACACCTCAAACTAGACCATTTATGATCTTCCGCATTCACATTACCCCACTCATCGACATTATCATGCGGATTCACGTCTTCCCTTCAAACAGTCGAACTACTCTTCGCACATTAGGAATTTTGAGAAATCCAATGCTCCAAACAGAACACGATTCTAGACTTCACAAGAGCCTATCAAACCCACCACGTGAATATTCCAGCCGCAAGGTTCTAACAAAATTTCCACTCTACCAAGAACTAAAAATGCAACCATAACCACACAACCCAGAACAAGCTGCACACCACGATTAACGATTCTTGGTTAATCAGTGCAGAAAAGAATTCTATGCCTCGACATGAACTTCCTCATCAACAAGTACAAACATTCCTGGTCTACCACCCCAATCTCCAAGGGAACGCAACCCTACACACTTACATTCACACGGTAGAGTAAACAGACTCCACCCAGAAAACCCACAAGGAACTCAGCCCTCCAATCACTTGATTCCGGTAGTATCCATTTCCTAACGCACACACTCATGGATCACAACACAAACACTATTCCACTGAGACTCTCATCTTCCCAAAACCACTAGAGACCAAGACCCAACCTCAACGTACTCCTAGTACCCGACAACACTTGGCCTTCACAGTATACTATAAGTCTCACCTTGAGGTTGCCTAGTCCATAGCCACACAACTACCATCAACCCTAATCATGATACCTAGGTCATTCGCTGCACTTAAGATGTTAACTCTCAAATCTCATTCGCACACACATGAACATTGTCATATCTTGTACTACACATCCCACAGGACTACTAGCTCATCCTCAGTCATACATGGTGATATAATGCCTACATTCCCATCGCGCTAAGACCTCACTTCACAAGGTCGCGCTTCACTGCCCTAACTTTCATTAGGCAAATCACGGCCATACCCCGGCCTTAAGCCCACTGTCCAAGCAACTTATGTGGAAAGCGCATGACACCAAACAAAAGGAAACCTAATCCTAAAACCTTCTATCCCAAGTTAATAATAACTTCTGTGATTATGCAGATGCTTCCCATACTCTTGCTCTCAGGTACGCATCTACTGTTGACATCTTATTGCACGATTTCTTTACTATCACGCCAGGCCATCCAAACCACATGGTACAATGTTGAACCTTATTACTCTATGCTCCGACCCTATGGGAAAACAACATACCTATTTCTAAACCTATGGTCAAACACAAACAACCTCCAAACATATTACACTCAAGACACACTGTCTTAGCACTAGGCCAACCATACTATCGAACCCTTCTACGGTCCTTTCAAATCTCATACATCTGGCACGATTCCCAAACACGATCTCCTAATTACGAGGATAATGACCAAACCAAGAACCTACATTCTCGTAGGAGTCCCATAGAACTATTACTCAAGGATCTCACCACATAAACAATTAAACCACTAAACTCCCTTAGAAACCTCACCCAACTTGAACTAAAGCTACCAGCATTTCGTACAATCTACACTACATCTCCAAAAATGTCACCTAAACGCTCGGGTTCACAGGGTAAAGCAAACGGGCTCTTCAATGAACCTCGGGCAAACGGACCTACACTTATATGATCCCAACATTTAATTTCTACCAAGGAAGAACAATCCACACTGGATAGTCAATTATGAAACATCTCTCTTCCCAGGAAAACCATGAGCCAACGCTAGGTTCTTACTCAATGTCACTACCTTCTAGGGCAACCAATATCCACTCGGTTCAAGAGAAGATTAACCACAAGTCCTTGGTAAAGACATCTATCATCATAACACAAACGTTACCGGCCACCATTCACAATGTGTATATCATTCATTGCACTAAGTCTTCACATTTAGATCTCTACTCAAGCACATTAACTGTAACACCTTGCTCCCGTAAGGCACCAAACCTGAACAAAGGGATGTGATCCCGCCTTAAACCGGTGGCCAAAGAGAAAAACAAGGAATAAAGATATTAAGAGACCAAACAAGAATTTCTAAGAACATCTTAATGTCAAAAGAGGTATACATGAGTCACTAGGAATTCGCCATCCCAAGGGCATACATTACTTCTAAAACATCAAAAACCTTTAGGATCTTATACATGGAGCTCTACCAAAACTAAAAACTAAACAAAAGAAAACTGAACCAAAACTACTCGACGACGCCTATGGTGGACCAACTCCTAGCCGTTCCTGGTATCTACAACCACAGAGGTTACAGAAGAGCGCACTTAGCATTATCATGAACAGAAAAGACAGTTACTTAGTTAAGGATAACTGAAAACTCTTTCTAAAAATAGTTCATCACACTTTTCACAAACATATAGAAACTGATGCATTTGCTTAAATATGAAAATATCATAGATTATACAGAACCTTCTCAGTATTGCAAATAGAAATATGTTCCTAGTTCAACCGCCACAAATTTAAAATGCATAACTACTTTCTCAAAACTAGACTCAAACCCCGACAGTGTCTAAGTAGTTGTCAACCTCACGACCGGGAGTTCTGACGGTACCGTAACCTCAATTCTCAATGCACGGATAGCAACATGATGGAATGAGGGCTACTCTCCACCCAGCGCGAGTGGTATGTGTTGTCCGGGACTTAACCCACAAAGCCTTTAAGGCAAAAACCCCCATTCAACGAGAAACCTCCCCTATAGGGATAAATGAAAAACCTATAGTTGGGTAACCTCCCTCATAACGGAATATAAAAGGGCCAAAAACCCTTGTAACTTGGCACTTTGAAAAAACCACACAACATTAACCATACTTTCATAGTAACATCATGCTAGCTCAGAATATCATGGATAGCACACTTTAATTAAAAACATCATGGCTTTTGAAAACAACAGGTTTATGTAATCGTTAAACTGGTCATAGTTCAAAACATGCGCTTTAAAGAATTTTTAAGCATCATTTATATATACTCAAGTTCAAGATAATGGCTAAGCACTCTCACCTTATCTTATATGCATACGAACCAAGTCTTTGTCAACGAGCTAGCTTGCTCCTCAGGTAACAAAACTTCCATGCCTAGCAAGCAAACATGACTTAACCGTCAACACGGAGTTCTACTCCTCTTAGAACATGAAGTACTAAAACGATTATGACCATTAAATATTTTTTTGATTTTACGGACCATGGTTACTTTCTTTTTAGGTTTAAGGGGTACTACGCACTTACCCAATCCTTTACTTGTTTAAGGATTTAACTTAACCATATATTACTCTCTTTCAATAACTAAATTCCACAGTACCGTAGCATTTTGAGGTATTTAGACATAGAGTTGGATTATGATTTTTGGTGAAAATTTAGATTAAAATATTCTCTACAACTTTTTTCTTTTACACCAAGGCTAAAACCTAAGGCAACTAGGTGAAAAAGTGACAGAAACGAAAACGGTTCAGCACTTGCTCAGAGAATTGGTCAGAAAAGTGTGTATGTTGGTCTCGATTTAGGAGTACCATATTACGTCCAAATGAGCCCATTTTTAAGTATGTTCTAGATCAACATGTTCCTTACAAGTCTCATGTTTAGAGCTAAGGGTAGTAGTTTGGAACAAGTTAGACGTTTTGGCCATTTTAGAAAATGGGGTCTGTCAGCCGCCAAAATTTAGCAGAGCCGATTTTGGACAGAGGGTTTGAAATGGCTTTGGAGAATCATCCCGAGGCTTTAAGATCTGATTTTTGGGAAACCAATACTTCAACATGTTATCTACAAAGTTCATGTATACCACATTTGGAATAGATCACTAAAAATAAGGGATTTGAGCTACAGAAAAAATATGTGACAGAAGTATCCCTTGAGGGCTGAAACACAACGGAGTGTTTCAAAGGGGTTTTGACCTATCAAAACTTATTATTTTGTGCTCCTTTTTGGTGGGTAGCTATATACACCTGTTTTCTACAACTTGCATGTTTTGGCCAAATCTCGGATCTCATTTTAAACTAGGGTTTTTCGAGCGTAACTCTTGTCTTAAACGACCTGAACTTATAATTTCGAATTCTTATCCTCAACATTAGGGTTTTAATATATGCTTGTGTGGCTCCCCCTCTTTCCTACGTCTCGAGCTCGAAAAGGTTAAACGGTCGGGCTGATTCCTCTTACCAAACTTAGATTTGAGATTTCTTTTCTTTTGAGATGTTATTTCTTTTTTATTCGTATCTTGAGTTCAGGTTATTACATTAACTATCGTTCACTCCTTCACATCCCAACGATACATCGCACG
The DNA here is from genome assembly GCA_032270985.1 of Heliamphora pulchella. Lineage (NCBI taxonomy): Eukaryota > Viridiplantae > Streptophyta > Magnoliopsida > Ericales > Sarraceniaceae > Heliamphora > Heliamphora pulchella. The sequence continues at coordinate 3,609 of JAULJZ010158967.1, read as the reverse complement.
TGTCCACCAGACCCTCACCGGTTAATCACCAAAGACAACACCACATATATTTGTATCACTATATGACATCTCTTCATAGGGTTGCGTCACATCACTCGATTCCCCATAGGTAGGTAACAACCAAACGGGTAGGCAAAACGACGCCACATTCTCGAACTCGCGACTCTAGTACACCCACCAAAACATAAAACATTCAGTTGAGAACACTCGTCTCTTATGTCACCATACAAGTACCACCAGTACACCACTATTCGAACATGGTAGCAACCATACGCAACACGAATAAAATGAACCTCGCCTACCAACTATAGACCAAACGGCACCATCCTATCCCTCGCCCCTAAGGGTAAGATAACACCACCATCTCTATATCTTACGCCATGTCACATACTGCCAACATCATCCCCTTATGGGACCTCCTCATACCGACACTTCATCCCAAGATGACCGAGTCAGCTACACTAACAACATCTATACCATGCCCCACAAACTTCACACACTCACCTTCTTACCAAACACTATGTATTCCACATAATCTCTTACTCTTGAGAACGACGACTCAAGTCACAAAACTCTTCTCCATAAAACTTCCCAAACAACCTCGAATCTTCATTCACCACATCACAACTATCATCGATATACATCTCCTCTTACGTATACGCACATCACTCGACAACCAACCTATCGATAACATCTTCATTCTATATACTCTTTCCACATACGCTTTTAACCTTTATCAAGAAACACAACTCAGCACCACGCCATAAAGAAAACACAAGGGTCATCAATCTGACCTTGAAAATCAAAAGATGCCACTGTGGTTACCAACAACACCCCTCAGGGTAAGGGACAGTTCTAGCCACGTGCCTAAGCACAGACTTTCTAACACACTTTAAGCCGGAGCTTATTACGCACCCGTCTATACCCAATCTCGGGCTACACGGCTCATGACACAGCATGGCTCAAGACATAGCACGGCTCATGACGTACATAATCCTCAACGCACCTAAAATCACACCTCATATCCATCCATAACAAACAACTTCCAAGGATTTTAAACACTGCTCTACTTATCCATCAAACTACTGACAGCACAACATAATACGGGCAACTAACTACGATCAGCCCCAACTCACATGGGTATAACACACTCCAAACAATCAATGCTCATCTCACAAGCTTACACCCACCACAATCACTGACCACCAGGTTATAATTCCACCACTCATACCACCATTCGGACCACAACTCATCGTAATCTCACGGGTATAACCCCTACAACAAGGATATCACAACACCCAACTAGGTCAAACTTAACCTAACCTCCTAAAGCCAAGCTACATATTACTCAATACCTAGTCACATCACATCCACATATTCACATATCGAGGGAAAGCCTCAAAGCAACGCAACAATTCGGGCAACTAATTCAGATTTCTCATAAAAAGAACGTTGGCCAAACGCTTTTCTATTTCGAACCCCAAAGTAGTTAATCAGACGCCATATGGCATGCTACATCACCCTAAGACTCAACCCTCTATGGTCATATAAACACATAGCATGAACAACACAATTCAATCGTAAACCCATGCAAGCATACAACTCATGACGTGTAGTGGTGCCTAACCTCGTCGAATAGGTCACATACTAAGGTCATTGTTACTTTCCACGACTACTAGGTATTCAAATCTAGAGCTCTAATTCCATTCTGTCACGCTCCGATCTTGGGGACCCGTGAACCAACCCAACCGTCCCGCATACAAAGGTCACTAACAATAAGTTTCATTCACTAAAGGTTTGAGTTTGAAACATATTAAAATAAAACTTCATTAAGCAATCAAATTCTCTCACATATCCCATTCCAAACAAATACGAGTTCGTTTACAACCACTATATCATTATAATCATCAACTCAATTTTTTGTACAAACAAAAAATATGAAATACAAAGAGATACTAGATCTTTCTTCTAGCTTCTAGCTTTTTCTCACAATGCAACCTTTGTCCTGGTATCGCCCCTGGTCCTTGAAAACCTTAAATGGTTTACATACATACATGAGCTGAAGCTCGTAGGAAATAGATTAACTCAGATGTAATACATGATTTGTGAGATGTGATGGATGCAACCGAAGTAAAATACAAATTGTTGCCAATTTATTATTCCTTCACACGCACACACCCACGCACGCCAATTTGTTCCCATTTATCCTTTCATATTGTCCATATTATTATCTCATTATCCGATTTTTTACAAAAATCATGTCATAATTTCATTACCCGATTTGTCACAAAATCGTATCACATCAATGAACCGGTATTGAGTGCAGCTTATAGAAACCCGTCCCTATTAATTTTCAATAGGCTACGCAAAACCATTGGGTAATAAATAGCTCTATAACTCACCATGACGTAACACCACATTTGGGGGGCTAACCCATGGGCATGTGGTCCCTATCTTGCGCAAGTTTTTGGTCTTTCACCGGGGAACCGCTAGCCCAACTTAATCCACATCAATTCATACGGTTCATTAGTCATTCAAAAACTTTATTTTCACAATCCGAGAGTCCAACCCACAACTGGTTCCTCTCCCCAAATAGTTTCATATAGTACCTCTGTTCAAATTTCGCATTTCAACTTCCCATTTCATTCCCAATCAAGTTCTATTTTAGTATTTAATCCTTTCTTTTCAATTCAAATGTAATCATAAATTTCAGCACATAATTTCTCATAAATCACATTTTATTTATCAACTTCATAAATGCCAACGCATAATTAACTCACACATGACCATGTCATTTAAAACAAACGGAATGCACCCATTATAGGTTTAGAAACTCAAGTTCTCTTCGGAATGCTTAATAATGCCAAAAGATGATCCGCAATCCGAATTGGTTTCAATACGTTCCACATCTATTTGTAACAGCTGCAATCTTATTCGAACTGCCACAAACTAGCTCATTTTCATATTAAATACACACAGAGGATTATCCTTATAAGAACCAACACACGTCGCCAGACTTTGACATTACACATACTTATATTTTGTTCAAGCCTTCATGGTTAACTAACGATCACAGAACTTGATGCCACATCATCTTTCACGTATGTCAGGAATAGTATCACTTATGCTGATGAGATGCTCGTACCCGAGCGAAAACAATGAACACTCGGTTTCAAAGAAAGAAATTCATGTAGATCATCAAAAACTTCCAAAGAACATGTTTAAAACATCCAATGTAAACCTCTACCTTGTCAATCCTCAACTGCTTCCTTTCCCACAAACCACAACTTCTTATGTCACGAAAACACTAGGTGTCACATCGTCACCACGTCTAAGGTTTCAAACAATTGAGGTCATCACCCCAGCATCATAACCATTCGGATCCATATGGTCACATGAACTCTGTCTGAGTCGCTTGGGCCGTCAGCACAATACAGACACAATCTCCCACTTACACACTTTTTTTTACACAAATCTAGCCACGTCCTACACCACATCATCATGCACATCCGTAAGATCACATTATTGGAGTCAAAACTGCCAAGATCATTATTTTTGAAAAACGATTATCGGTAAAAAATTAACTGGACGGGCAAACGCCGAAACGGG
>JAULJZ010158957.1:0-27434 GCA_032270985.1 Heliamphora pulchella | reverse complement strand
GGCCCTCAGTGAGAAAAGGGCATTCAAGCCAAATGGGGAGAAGTTCAAACGTTCAATGTGGGAAAATGCTTCAATCCCTAAAAGAAGAGAAGAAGTCATCTGAGTCGGAGTAACAGTAAATGGGGCCTCTAGGGCTATATTTATAAGGTAGAAAAGGGCAAAAAATCAAAATTTTGGTAGAAAGGACGATCAATGTGGCGACCGCCATCTTAGAAATGGCGACCGCCAACTCCAAAAAGCATAGTACAGTGACATCAGCCTTTTGACCAGGCGACCGCCATGTTTAAACGAGCGACCGCTGGGTTAACATTTGTGGAAAGTGGCGACCGACATGTTGTATTATGGCGACCGCCATGTTGGAACATGGCTGGTGCAGGTCAGTTTACAGTTTGTGTAATCTGTGTTAGTTATGGCATCTGAACTATGCGTCCATGATAGTTTGAGCAGTAAAGTGAATGAAAACCATATAAGTAGATGGATATAAGGTAATAAATGGCACGAAGGCCCGTAGTATATCAGAAAGCAATGAAAATGTATTGGAATAAAAATTAGGGCACCCAGGCCCAACAAACAGCAAAATTGGGGCACACAGGCCCAACAAGTGTAAATATATCAAACAGAGGCACGCAGGCCCATCAAAATAAAATTTATCAGAACGGAATAGGGGAGGGCGAAAGCTCCCTCTCTAGTGCCTTGGGCGGACCCGGCGGGAGGAAGGACAAGCCTCGTTCGAGTTGTCGTCCTCAAAGAGTCTGTCGAAGTCATCACCATCGTCGCTACGAGAAGAGAAGACAACTCTGGACCGGCTCCGAGCAGATGAGACAGACCCTCTGGAACGAGCCCGAGAGGACTCCCGGGAACCACGGCCTCTAACCGGGGCTGAGGCCAGGGCTGGAGCGAGTGGTGACACCACGTCAGCGGCTAGAGCTGGAGGCTGTCAAAAGAGGAGCAAGTCTCAGAGCAGAATAAAGGTAGGAAAATGCAGAAAAATTAAAAATAACACACAAGCTACTCACGGCGGCTACTAGTATGAAAGCAACGCCGGCTGCCCGCGTCGAGGCATCCATCTGCCGGACCAGTACTCTCAAGCCAATAATCATCAGCATCGCCCGGTCTAACCAAGCCTGATCGACCTGTGGAAGAAAGTAGTTAAGAAAAGACTAGACAGATAAAACAAGTGACTGAGGGAAAGGTAGAAGACAAACCTGGCTGATGTCAGCCCTAAACTCCGATTCCGACAAAACAGGAACCGGCAGAGAGAAGAGGAAACCATATACCACGATCTGAACGTCCCATGGTATCTCTAGGCCCCTCCCGCCAGCAGCATCCGTAGCAACAGCTTCGGCAGCACCTCCAGCAGCTACTGCAGCCCCAACTCCAGCACCTCCAACAGTTGCATTAGCATCGGTGGCCTCTAGTGCTCGCCTCCTCCTATCTTTAATTGGGCCGGGACCTAAAGGACCCATCAGGTGCACCCGGTCCCAAGCAGTGTAGTCACCTTCCGCCACCAACAGCTCTGAAATCGGGGTCCCCACCGTCTCCAGCAGCAAGTCGACGGGACCTAGATGATCAGTCCGGCGCATATGAATTGGAAGAACCATCGGGATTCGAAAATAACCTAGGCTGAGCGACTGGCGAACCACTCGCTCCCCCAGATAGTACTCCCGCCCAAACGGGCCCTCCAACAAGATATGCCTCGCCGCAATATCGCGGCTGCGCATCAGATCAGCGCTGACCCAATAATCTATCTCCCTCCAGACATCCTAGTGCCTTGGAAAAACTAGGAGCTGTGAGGGCATACAGTCAGCCCTGTGTCATTTGGGTTTGTCGACCATAGCTCGACGCTGTCGACTGCTGTACTGACTGAATTGAAGTACCCACATCAGTAACATGGGAAGCCTGAACTGCAGGATGCTGCTATCGATAATTTAGCTAACCTTGTACAAATGAACCCACTGGTGTGCCTACCGTGCTCGGTATACTGCCTCCCTGAGGACAGTTCCTACGAGTTTGTCCAAGCTGACCATACCCATAACATAATAACTCCCTTCCGTATAACAGAACTGATACTGAACCCTAGGACTGCCTCGAATGTGCGTAATTTCTCGCATGATGCTCAAGCTGTCTGCACAAAAGGTAAAGAAACTCGTGCTGCTCTGGCCTCCCAAAGGAAACCACAGATGGTACTGGTACAAAAAACTACTATGATAATCCAGATGGATGAAAACTAGGGGAAGAGGACCTTTGTCTCTTGCTGGAACGCCCACATGTCTGTGCCTTTGTCCTACCATGTGGTGTTCTGACCTCCCTGGAACCTTAAACTCAGTCAAAGTATTCTTAATCACTACCGTCGACTCCACCAGTTCTGTAAAAATACACCAGCCTTAATCCTACCACACGCTCCCTGATTGCTAGCCTCAAACCCCACTCAAACCTCCTCAAACGCAGCTCGTTTGTTCCCACCGACTCTGGTGCAAATCGGGACAGACTAGTAAACCTGGCCTCGTACTACATGATGCTCATCGCCCCCTGAGTGGGAGCATAGAACTCCTCTCTATGTAAGTCCCTCGATGAAGCTGAAAAATATTTCTCTAGAAAAACCCCTGTGAAAGTTGCTCGCGTGCCCTCCACAGTATTGCGGGCATATTTCCACAACTGGTGAGCATCACCTCTCAACTGAAAAGCGGCAAATGAAACCCGCAAATCATCCTCCGCTATCTGTAGTATATCAAGAATTCGAGTCACAAGCTCCAACCACTCTGTCGCAACCGTAGGATCAAGATCCCCAACAAAGGTAGCAGGATCTAGATGCCTAAACTCTCGTATCGCAATCGTTGCCCTCAACTCAAGTTCTCTCTCTCCCCTTAGTGGTCTCAACCAACTGACCAATGGAGCCTACTAGTGCACGTAGCAACTCTACCACGTCAACAGGTCCTTGGGGAGCATTTGCATCCCCAGCATGAGTGATAGGCACATCCCCTTGGCCAAAACCACGACCACGGCCTCAACCACGGTCTCGTCTTCTCTGCGCAGACATCACGTCTATAAGAAAGGAAAGACAAAACATAGGACGAAACACATCACATGAATATAAACACTAACCACATAAGCATGCTAACTCATAGCCACATAGTTTCATGCAAAATAAACTCCACATACCGAGGAGAACCGACAAGAGCGACGCTTCAATTAGGATAACCTGGTAAGATTCCTTGCCAGAAAACACGTCGGCCAAACGCATTTCTAACTCGGCTTCCAAGCTTATTAATCTAAACGCCTAAAGGCAAGACTAATCATTTCGAAGGTTCAACCCCCATGCACACATATACACAACATTCACACATTCAACACACTATCATGCTCATGCTATCAAAACGTCTAAACACATGTAGTCAAGCACACGCAATCAACCACACACGGTGATGCACACTCTTTCCAAGGCTCTTAGGTATTCAAACCCAAAGCTTTGATACCATTTTGTCATGCCCTAAACTCTAGGTCACATGAAAGGTCTAAAAAAAATAACCATTCATAACACCCAACCCAATGTACACTCTCAAATAAAAACATACATGCATTAAATATAATCGCTAAGAGGCTTATAATACACGGTTCTAACACCAAAAACATGTAAACATGCATGGTCTAAAAATAAAACAAAATGAAGACTACAGATCTTCTGCATGTCTGGCTCCTCCGGATCAACCTGTGTAACCGGTACCTGAAAAATATTTTAAATCCCACACCGTGAGCCAAAGCTCAGTAAATGCTAAACAAATATGAAATAAAAGCTAAATATGCTAGGAGAACAATGTGCGATTTTCGACTCACACGAGCCTTGAAAACAGTTTTAAAAATGGTTTTATATCACGACTCATACGAGCCTCAAAAGAAAACAATTTGAAAACGATTTTATATTACGACTCACACGAGCCTCATGCAACACAAGTATGAATTGACTCTCATGATGCTTGGAAATAATTCTATAAAATATACAATGCAACCCACACAACGCAACACATGCAACCCACTATGTAGTTTTGACTCTTTTCAAGACTCAAAATGGTTTTCATGATTCATGTGCAATCCTTTCCATGCACCTTCTCGGGGTTTTACCGAATGACCGCAAACCCATCTAATGCATTGTTAACCAGAGCTAACATTCACCGAACCATGCCATGCACCTTATCGGGCTTTCACCGATGGATCGCAGTCCCATCTAATGCATTTTAAACCAGTATTTATATGCACACAACCATGTATCCACGCGATGTCTTACAAAATCACGTCACATGCTACACACACGACCCATGCTACTCATGCAACTCATGCATAAATAAATCCAGAGTTAATATGCACAAAATCACATACAACACAACATCACATGCCCCATAACACATCGCAAACTCGTTATCCGCTAACCCAAACGACTAAGAAACACCAAGATGAAACCCCACCCCGAAAACTAGCACCAAAACCCTCAAACCCCAGTTTTCACAAACGTTTTTACAAAACATTATCTTTTCCCAAAACCTACCTTTAAAAAAAGAAATCAAAACCTAAACACATCACACACTAGACAATGTATAAACACCACGTCTAACAAACCCACGTCACCCCCGAGGACGACAACAAAACATAAATAAACTCTTACAGCCACAACACGACCACCCAAAAGCAACAAAATAGCCCCCAACAGCACTTCAGTTGATTGAACCCCTTAATTTAGTCGACTGAAAATCTATTGGAAAAGAAATAGAAAGCCCAAACCTAGGTCAGTCAATTGGATCATCATCTCCAGTCGACTGAAACACCCTTATGTTGACCCAGTCAACTGAACAACCAAGTCCAGTCGACTGGAATATGGCAAAATAGACCCTCGCTACTGGAACAGCCCTTTCAAACCCATAATCAAAGCATCCAAACTTCTTTTCGACAACCTCAGACATACCCAAGCCAAAAACTACTAAGAAACACCGAAGGAAACACCTCAAAAACTCATTTCATCCAACTGAAAATCACTGAAAATGATTTTGAACTAAAACCCAACTTTTTGAAACATAAATCATTTTTCATGCATTTTTGAACAGCAAAAACACACACTATGACACTAGCACCCCTTTAAGACATGAGAGTCAAGGATCCTACCTCAATGAGTCAAAAACTCAATGCCTCGTACCATGTGAAAAAAAAATTTCGTCGAAATGAGATTCTGTCTGGATGAACTCGTAGCCCCCGGTGCCGATAGTAAGGATTAGCTGTCTGATCGTCAAAAGCCAAGCCTCGGGCCCCCGAAAGTTAGAGAGAAAGCTGACCTTTTTAGGGTTTCAAAAGCTTGAGAGATGAAAAATATCTTTTGAAAATATTTAAAGATAGATATTTATAGGCCACAAAAATATATATATTTTTTAAAATTTGCACAACAACGCTCAACGGCCCCGGTAATCAATCCCACATGCATTTCTAAACCCGAACATACATAAAAACACATATAAACATCCTATCACGAAAACGAATAACAATGCCTCGAAACATCGCAAAAATTAAAACGGGTCAGGGTCTCACACAAACACTCGCAAAATCATTTATTTTGTGCACCGTGATGACATTGTGTATTTTCATTCATTTTCGTGCAAAAAAGCAATCCCACTCCAAAAATTATTTATTTCGTGCTCCGTGATGATATTGTGCAATTTCGTTCATTTTCGTTTCAAAAACAAACACACTTAAAACAAATGTTTATTTTCATGCACCGCGAAGACATTATGCGTTTCTATTCATTTTTGTGTATAAAAGCAAGCACACTAATCATTTCTAAGGTTCAACCCCCATGCACACATAAACACAACATTCACACATTCAACACACTATCATGCTCGTGCTATCAAAACATCTAAATGCATATAGTCAAGCGCACGCAATCAACCTCACACGATGATGCACCCTCTTTCCACGGCTCTTAGGTATTCGAACCCAGAGCTCTGATTCTATTCTGTCATGCCCCAAACTCCAGGTCACATGAAATGTCCAAAAAAAATATAACCAGTCATAACACCCAACTCGATATTCACTCTGTGATAATAACATACATGCATTAAATATAATAGCCAACAGGCTTACAATACACGGCTCTAACACTGAAAACATATAAACATACATGGTCTAAAAGAAAACAAAAAGGAAGACTACAGATCTTCTGCCCCCTCCGGCTGCTCCGGATCAACTGCGTAACCGATACCTGAAAAATATTTTAAATTCCACACCGTGAGTCAAAGCTCAGCAAAAATTAGACAGACATGAAATAAAAGCTAAACATATTAGGAAAACAATGTGCGGTTTTCGACTCACACGAGCCTTGAAAATGGTTTTCAAAATGGTTTTATATCACGAATCATACGAGCCTCAAAATAAAACAATTTGAAAAATGTTTTATATTACGACTCACATGGGCCTCATGCAACACACGTATGAATCGACTGTCACGAGCCCTGGAAACAATTCTATAAAATATACAATGAAACCCACACAACGCAACACTTGCAACCTATTATGTAGTTTTTGACTCTTTTTCAAGCCTCAAAATGGTTTTCATGATTCACATGCAATCCATGTTCGGGCTTTCACCGATGGACCGCAGACCCATCTAATTCATTGTTAACCAGAGCTAACATTCACCGAACCATGCCATACACCTTCTTGGACTTTCGCCGAAGGATCGCAGTCCCATCTAATGCATTATAAACCCGAGTTTATATGCGCACAACCATGTACCCATGCCACGTCTTACAAAACCACGTCACATGCTACACACGCAACCCATGCTACTCATGCAACTCATGCAACTCATGCATAAATAAATCCAGAGTTAATATACACAAAACCACGTACAACACATAGCGACCTCACATGCCCGATAACACATCACAAACTCGTCATCCACTAACCCAAACGACCAAGAAACACCAAGATGAAACCCCACCCCGAAGGCTTGCTCCAAACCCTCAAAGCCGTATTTTCACAAACATTTTCACAAAACATTCTCTTTTCCCAAAACTTGCCTATAAAAAAGAAATCAAAACCCAAACAAGTCACACACTAAACAATGTATAAACACCACGTCTATCAAACCCATGTCACCCTTGAGGACGACAACAAAACATAAATAAACTCCTACAGCCACAACATGACCACGCAAAAGCAACAAAACAGCCTCCAACAGCACTTAAGTCAACTGAACCCCTTAATTCAGTCGACTGAAAAGCTATTGGAAAAGAAATAGAAAGCCCAAACCCAGGTCAGTGGATTGGATCATCACCTCCAGTCGACTGAAACACCCTACTGTCGACCCAGTTAACTAAACAACCCAGTCCAGTCGACTAGAATACGACAAAAATCGACCCTCGCTACTGGAATAGCCCTTTCAAAGTCAGAATCGATGCATCCAAACTTTTTTTCAACACCCTCAGACATACCCAAGCCCAAAACTACTAAGAAATACCAAAAGAAACACCTCAAAAACTCATTTCATCCAACCGAAAACCACTGAAAATGATTTTGAACCAAAACCTGACATTTCAAAACATAAATCGATTTTTCATGCATTTTTAAACAGTAAAAACACACACGACGACATGTAGCATCCCTTTAAGACATGAGAGTCTAGGATCCTATCTCGACGAGTCAAAAACTCGTTACCTCGTACCACGTGAAAAAATAAATTTTGTCGAAATGAGATTTCATCTAGTTGAACACGTAGCCCCCAGTGCCGATAGCAAGGATTAGCTGTCAGATCGTCGAAAATCAAGCCTCGGGCCCCCGAAAGGTTAGAGAGAAGGTAGAGCTTTCTAGGGATTGAAAAGCTAGAGAGGTAAAAAATATCTTTAGAAAATATCTAAATCTAGATATTTATTGGCTATGAAAAAATATATATATATATATATATTTTAAATTCCCACCACAACGCCCAACGGCCCCGATAACCAACCCCACATGCATTTCTAAACTCGAACACGCATACAAACACTTATAAACATGCTATCACAAAAACGAATAACAACGTGTCGAAACATCGCAAAAATTAAAACGGGTCAGGATCTCACACAAACACTCTCAAAATTGTTTATTTTTGTGCACCGAGATGACATTGTGCATTTTTGTTCATTTTTGTGCATAAAAGCAAGCCCAGTTTAAAAATTGTTTATTTCGTGCACCGTGATGATATTGTGCATTTTCATTCATTTTCGTTTCAAAAGCAAACACACTGTAAACAAATGTTCATTTTCATGCACCGCGATGACATTTTACGTTTCCGTTCATTTTTGTGCATAAAAGCAAACACACTCCAAAAATTGTTGATTTTTGTGTACGGCGATGACAATATGCGTTTTCGTTCATTTTCATGTATAAAAGCAAACACACTCCAAAAAGAGTTCATTTTCGTGCACCGTAATGATATTGTACGTTTTCATTCATTTTCATGCATAAAGGCAAGCACACTCAAAAAATTGTTCAACACCGTGCACCACGACGACATTCTATTTTCGTTCATTTTCGTGCATAAAATCGAACACACTCCAAAAATTGTTTATTTTTGTGCACTGCAATGATATTATGCGTTTTTGTTCATTTTCGTCCCGAAAGCAAGCACACATTAAAAAAATGTTCGTTTTCATGCACGGCGATTACATTAAGGGCTTTTGTTCATTTTCGTGCATAGAAAGCAAAGACACACCAAAAATTGTTCATTGTCAAGGACCGTGATGTCGATATGCTTTTTTGTTCATTTTCGTGCATAAAAGCAAACACTCACGAAAAATCATTCATTTTTGTGCACCGGGATGTTAATATGCATTTTGGTTCATTTTCGTGCATAAAAGCAAACACACTCCAAAAAAACATTGATTTTTGTCTACCTCGATGACTATATGCATTTTCGTTCATTTTAATGTATAAAGACAAACACACTCCGAAAATCATTCATTTTCGTACATCGCAATGATATTAATACATTTTCGTTCATTTTCTTGCATAAAAGAAAACACACATAAAAATCGTTCAATTTTGTGCACCACGATGACAATATACGTTTTCGTTCATTTTCGTGCATAAAAGCGAACACACTCCAAAAATCGTTCATTTTCATGCACCACAATGATATTGTGCATTTTCGTTCATTTCCATCTCGAAAGTAAACACACATTAAAAAACATTCATTTTTGTTCACCGCGATTACATTAGGCATTTTTGTTCATTTTCGTGCATAAAAGCAAACACACTCCAAAATTATTAATTGGCATGCACCACGATGACATTTTGGGTTTACATTTATTTCCATTCCTAAAAGCAAACACATTCTAAAAATTATTCATTTTTGCGCATCATGATGATATTGTTTGTTTTCATTCATTTTCGTGCATAAAAGAAAAGACACTCCAAAAATCATTCATTTTGGTGCACCGTGATGACGATATGCGTTTTTGTTCATTTTCATGCAAAAAAGCAAAGACACGAAAAATTGGCCATTGTCGTGCACAGCAATGACAATATTCATTTTTGTTCATTTTCATGCATAAGAGCAAAGGCACTCCAAACATCGTTCATTGTCATGCCCCGTGACAAAAAAATGTGTTTTCATTCATTTTTGCGTAAAAAAGCAAGTACACTCCAAAATCATTTATTTTTGTGCACCACTATGATATTGTGCACTTTAGTTCGTTCTTGTGCATAAAAGAAATTACACTCCAAAAATCATTCATTTTCGTGCACAATGATGACATTGTGCGTTTTTGATCATTTCGTCCACAAAAGCAAACGAATGCAAAAAATCGTTCATTTCCATGAACCCTGATTATATTACGCGTTTTAGTTTATTTTCGTGCATAAAAGCAAACACACTCAAAAAATCATTTATTTTCATTCACTGAGATGACATTGTTCGTTTTGGTTCATTTTTGTTAATCAAATCAAACACTCAAAATCGGTCATTTTTGTGCACCACAATGACATTGTGCATTTTCGTTCATTTTCGTCCATATAAGCAAACACACCTAAAAAAAAAATTCATTTTTGTGCACCACGATGACATTATGTGTTTTCGTTCATTTTTGTGCATAAGAGCAAACACACTCCAAAGATCGTTGATTTTCGTGTACCGCGATGACAATATGTATTTTTGTTCATTTTTATGCATAAAAGTAAACACACTCCAAAAAGGGTTTATTTTCGTGCACCGCAATGATATTGTGCATTTTCGTTCATTTTCGTGCATAAAAGCAAACACATTGAAAAAATTGTTCAATTTCGTGCAACACAACGACAATATGTGTTTTCGTTCATAAAAGCAAACACACTCCAAAAATCGTTCATCTTCGTGCACCGCATTGATATTGTGCATTTTTGTTCATTTTCGTCCCGAAAGCAAATGCACATTTAAAAAACGTTCATTTTCGTGCATCGCAGTTACATTAGGTATTTTGTTCATTTTCGTGCATAAAAAGCAAAGACACTCCAAAAATTATTCATTGTCATGGACCGCGATGACAATATGCTTTTTCGTTCATTTTCGTGCATAAAAGCAAACACTCACCAAAAAACTTTCATTTTTGTGCGCCGGGATGTCAATATGCCTTTCTGTTCATTTTCGTGCATAAAAGTAAACACACTCCAAAAATTGTTCATTTTCGTGTACCACGAGGACAATATGCGTTTTCGTTCATTTTCATGCATCAAAGCAAACACATTCAAAAAAGGATTCATTTCCGTGCACTGTAATTATATTATGTGTTTTCGTTCATTTTCAAGCATAAATGCAAACACAGTTAAAAAATTGTAAAATTTCATGCACCATGACGATAATATGCGTTTTCGTTCATTTTCGTGCATAAAAGAAAACACACTCCAAAAAAACGTTTATTTTTGTGCATAAAAAGCAAAGACAACCCAAAAATTGTTCGTTGTCATGGACTACGATGACGATATGCTTTTTCGTTCATTTTCGTGCATAAAAGCAAACACTCACCAAAAATCGTTCATTTTTGTGTAACGGGATGTTAATATGCGTTTCTATTTATTTTCGTGCAAAAAAGCAAACACTCCAAAAATTATTAATTTTCACGTACAGCGATGACAATATGCGTTTTCTATCATTTTCATGCACAAAAGCAAACACACTCCAAAAAGGGTTCATTTTCGTGCTTCGCAATTGTATTGTGGGTTTTCATTCATTTTGGTGCATAAAAGTAAACACACTGAAAAAATCGTTCAATTTCGTGCACCACGACGACAATTTGCATTTTTGTTCATTTTTGTGCATAAAAGTGAACACTCCCAAAAACGTTCATTTTCGTGCACCGCGATTACAATAGGAATTTTTATTCACTTTCCTGCACATAAAACAAACACACTCCAAAATTGTTAATTTTCTTGCATCGCGATGACATTTTGGATTTACATTCATTTTCGTTCATAAAAGCATACGCATTCTCAAAATCGTTCATTTTCGTGCACTACAATGACATTGTTCGATTTCATTCATTTTCGTGCATAAAAGAAAACACACTCGAAAAAACATTCATTGTGGTGCACCGCGATGACGATTTGTGTTTTTGTTCATTTTCATGCATAAAAGCATAGACACTCAAAAAATCGTTCATTATCTTACCCCGTGATGACGATATGCATTTCGTTCATTTTCGTGCATAAAAGCTAACACACTCTAAAATCGTTCATTTTTGTGCACCACGATGATATTGTGTGCTTTAGTTCGTTCTCGTGCATAAAAGAAAACACACTCCAAAAATCATTCATTTTCGTGCACAACGATGACATTGTGCATTTTCATTCATTTCTTGCAAAAAAGCAAATGTAAACAAAAAATGGTTCATTTCCATCAACCCCGATGATATTACGCGTTTTTGTTCATTCACTGCGATGACATTGTTCATTTTCATTCAATTTTGTTCATCAAATCAAACACTCTCAAAATCATTTCTTTTTGTGCACCCCGATGACATTGTGCATTTTCGTTCATTTTCGTCCATATAAGCAAACACACTTCAAAAATCGTTGATTTTTGTGTACAGCAATGATAATATGCGTTTTCGTTCGTTTTCATGCGTAAAGCAAACACTCTCCAAAAAGGGTTCATTTTCATGTACCGCAATTATATTGTGTTTTTTTGTTTATTTTCATGCATATAAAAGCAAACACACTCAAAAAATCGTTCAATTTCGTGCACTACAATGATAATATGCATTTTCGTTCATTTTTGTGCATAAAAGCAAACACACTCAAAAAATCGTTCATTTTCGTGCATCGCAATGATATTGTGCGTTTTCGTTCATTTCCGTCCCAAAACCAAATACACATTAAAAATGTTCATTTTCGTACACCGCAATTACATTAGGCATTTTTATTCATTTTCGTGCATAAAAGCAAAGACATTTCAAAAAACGTTCATTATCATGCACTGTGAGACCCGGTTCCGTTCTGATTTCATAATGTTTTTTTCGACATGTTGTTTATTGTTTTAATAATAGCTTGTTTATATGCGTTTTATGCGTGCTCTAGCTTAGAAATGCATGTTAGGTTGAATCTAGGGACCGTTGGGTATTGTGGTGCTAAAACGAAATATTTTGGGTAGGCCCTATAAATATCAACCGATGGCTAGATATTTATAGATCTTGAATCTTCTTGAGTAATTTTCTTCTTTCACAAACAAAAGCTCCACTTTCTCTCTAGTTTTTTTGTGGTCCCAAGCTTGGTTTTTGGCGATCAAATAGCGGATTCTTGTTACCTGTGTCGAGGGCTCCACGTTCATCTGGATAAAATCTCGTTTCGATGAAGTTCATTTTTCAAAGGAGTTTGAGACGTCGAGTTTTTAATATAACATGGTGGGATCCTAGACTCTCATGTTTTAAAGGTTGCTACGTTGAATTGTATGTGTTTTTACTGTTCAGAAATGCATGAAAAGTTGATTTATGCTCTTAAAAGTTAGTTTATGTTCTTAAAACGTGCTTGGTTATTTTTGGTTAGACGAAAAAGTTTTTCAAAGTGTTTTATGATTTCTTTTGAAGTTGTGGACTCGTGTGTGTCCGTGGGTTTCAAAAATGCGAGTTTAGTTAGTTTGATTCGGCCTGTGTAAGGAGCTGTGATCTTTTTCTGTCGATGATAGGGTTTTCCCTAACATTCAGTCGACTGAAGTGGGTAGTTCAGTCGACTAAATAGATAATGTGTGGGTTCAGTTGACTGAAGTGGGTGACTCAGTCGATTGACTTGGGGCTTTGGAGAATTCTTGATTCCAGTAGCTTTTTTCAGTCGACTAAATGTTGGTCTTTAGTCGACTGAACTCCTGTTAGGGGTGTTTTTCCTTCTTTCTTTTTTATCATGTTGGATGTGTATGAGTCTGTGGTTTTCAAAAAAAAGCGAGTTTTGGGAAAAAGGCAGAGATTTGTGTAAACGTTTGTGGAAACTAAATTTTTGGAGGTTTAGAGCTAACCCTTGGAGTTGAGTTTCATTTTATTGACTGTTGGTCTCCAGGGTTG
This sequence comes from Heliamphora pulchella, assembly GCA_032270985.1. Classification (NCBI taxonomy): domain Eukaryota; kingdom Viridiplantae; phylum Streptophyta; class Magnoliopsida; order Ericales; family Sarraceniaceae; genus Heliamphora; species Heliamphora pulchella. Next base: position 13,893 of record JAULJZ010158957.1, on the reverse strand, counting down.
GTGGATGACGTTGTATGTGAAGGTGACGTTTGTACATGGCTGTGTGCGTGCATTCTTTTGTTCATTCATTCATTAGTTGGAGCCGATATTGGTCCCTCGGTGAAAACCCATAAAGATGCATAATGAGGGGCGAATATTGGTCATACTGTGAAAGCCCGTGAAGATATATGTGTTGCATGTGTTGCATATGATTCTTTACTCAAACTGTTTCGAGGCTTGTGTAAGTCAAAATTTTCATTTCTCTTTGCATCTCATTTTCATCATGAAAAACTATTTTTGAGGCTCGGGAGAGTCGTAACATTCATATTATTCTGTTAGCATGTTTAGCTTTTATTATATGCTAGTCTACTTTCTACTGGGCTTTGGCTCACAGTGTGGGATTTGAAAATATTTTTCTGGTGCATATCATCACACAGGTTGATTTGGAGGAGCCAGATGAGGCAGAAGATCTGTAATCTTCTTTTTGTTTCTTTGGATCTTGTACTATTTGACATGTTTATGACTGTAGAACCATGTGTTGTAGCCTTGTGGTGGATATATCTTATGCATATATGTCTTTTTATCTTTAAAAGTAAAACATTGGGTTTGGTGTTGTTTTCGGCTTTAGTGTTGCTTTTATCATTTCTAAAAATCCCTTGTGAGATTTAAAAGTTTGAAAAAAAGATGTTTAAGTTTTGAAAAAGTTATAGCTTTTCTCGTGACCCGGGTTAGGGGAGTTACATGCACCGCGATGGTGATATACATTTTCGTTCATTTTTCATGCATAAAAGCAAACACTCTTCAAAAATCTTTCATTTTTTTGCGCCGGGATGTCAATATGTGTTCTCATTCTTTTCCGTGCGTAAAAGCAAACACGCACCAAAATCATTCATTTTTGTGCACTGTGAGGATACTGTGCGCTTTAGTTCGTTCTTGTGCATAAAAGCAACGACACTCCAAAAATCATTCTTTTTTGTACACGACAATGACATTGTGCATTTTCGTTCATTTCGTCCACAAAAGAAAACGCACACAACAAATCGTTCATTTCCATGAACCACGATGACATTATGCATTTTAGTTTATTTTCGAGCATAAAAGTAAACACACTCCAAAAATTGTTCATTTTCATTCACTGTGATGACATTGTTCGTTTTCGTTCATTTTCGTTCATCAAATCAAACACACTCAAAATTGTTCATTTTTGTACACCGTAATGACATTGTGTCCTTCATTTTCGTTCATAAAAGTAAACACGCCCAAAATCGTTCATTTCATGCACCGCGATTATATGTACGTTTTCATTCATTTTCAATCCACAAGCAAATACACTTAAAAAAAATGTTCATTTTTGTGCACTGCGATGACATTATGCTTTTCCTTTCATTTGCATGCATAAAAGCAAACACACTCCAAAAATCATAGATTTTCGTGTACCTCGATGACAATGTGTTTTCGTTCATTTTCATGCATAAAAACAAACACACTCTAAAAAGGGTTCATTTTCGTGCACCTACCGATATTATGCGTATTCGTCCATTTTCGTTCATAAAAGCGAACACACTCAAAAAATTGTTCAATTTCATGTACCATGACGACAATATGCATTTTTGTTCATCTTCGTGCACCGTAATGATATTGAGCATTTTCGTTCATTTTCGTCCCGAAAACAAACACAAATTAATATAACATTCATTTTTGTGCACCGCGATTACATTACGCGTATTTGTTCATTTTCGTGCATAAAAGCAAACACTAAAAAATTGTTAATTTTCATGCACCGTGATGACTTTTTAGGTTTACATTAATTTTTGTTCGTAAAAGAAAACACATTCTAAAAATCGTTTATTTTCGTGCATCGCGATGACATTGTTCAATTTCATTTATTTTCGTGCATAAAAGAAAAGAAACTCCAAAAATCGTTCATTGTCCTACACCATGATGACGATATGCGTTTTCATTTATTTTCGTGCAAAAAACCCAACACACTTCAAAATTGTTCATTTTTGTGCACCACGATGATATTGTGTGCTTTTGTTCTTTCTCGTGCATAAAAGCAAACACACTCCAAAAATCATTCATTTTCGTGCACCGCGATGACATTGGGCGTTTGCGTTCATTTCGTTCATAAAAGTAAACGCACACAAAAAATCGTTCATTTCCATGATGCACGATGACATTATACATTTGTGTACATTTTAGTGCATAAAAGCAAACACACTTCAACAATCGTTCATTTTTGTTCCTGTGATGACATTGTTTGTTTTCATTCATTTTCGTTCATCAAATCAAACACTCCCAAAATCGTTCATTTTGGTGCATCCCGATGACACTGTGCGTTTTCGTTCATTGTCGTCCATATAAGCAAACATAATCCAAAAATCGTATATTTCGTGCACTGCGATGATATTGTGTGTTTTCATTTATTTTCGTTCCAAAAGCAAACACACTTCAAAAGAATGTTCATTTTCGTGCACCGCAATAACATTATGCATTTTTGTTGATTTTCATGCATAAAAGCAAACACAGTGCAAAAATCGTTGATTTTCATGAACCCGTTGACAATATGCATTTTCATCCATTTTCAAGAATAAAAGCAAACACACTCTAAAAGGATTCATTTTTGCGCACCACGACAACAATATGCATTTTCGTTCCTTTTCGTGCATAAAAGTGAACGCACTCCAAACATCTTTCATTTTCAGGCACCGCAATAATATTGTGCGTTTTCGTTCATTTTCGTCCCAAAAGCAAACACATTAAAAAACGTTCATTTTCGTGCAACCCGATTATATTAGGCATTTTTGTTCATTTTCGTACATAAAAGCAATGACACTCCAAGAATCGTTAATTGTCAAGCACCGCAATGATGATATGCATTTTCGTTCAATTTTGTGCATAAAAAGAAAAAGACACCAAAATCGTTCATTTTTGTGGACCGCGATGATATTGCGCGATTTAGTTCGTTCTCATGCATAAAAGAAAACACACTTCAAAAATCAATCATTTTCATGCACAACAATGACATTGTGCGTTTTCGTTCATTTCGTCAACAAAAGAGTTGCACACAAAATCATTCATTTCCCTGAACCCCGATGATATTACGCATTTTTGTTCATTTTCGTGCATAAAAGCAAACAAACTCCAAAAATCGTTCATTTTCATTCACTGCGATGACATTGTTCATTTTCATTCATTTTCGTTCATCAAATCAAACACACTCTCAAAATCGTTCATTTTTGTGCACCGCAATGACATTGTGCATTTTCATTAATTTTTGTCGATATAAGCAAACACACTCCAAAAATCGTTCATTTCATGCACCGCGATAATATTGTGCGTTTTCATTCATATCTGTTCCAAAAGCAAATAAACTTCAAAAAAATGTTCATTTCCGTGCATTGCGATGACATTATGGATTTTTGTTCATTTTCGTGCATAAAAGCAAACGCACTTCAAAAATCGTTGATTTTCGTGCACCACGATGACAAAATGCATTTTTGTTCATTTTCATGAATAGAAGCAAACACACACCAAAAAGGGTTCATTTTTGTGCACCGCAATGATATTGTGTGTATTTGTTCATCTTCGTGCATAAAAGTAAACACACTACAAAAAATCGTTCAGTTTCGTGCATCACAACAACAATATATGTTTTCGTTCATTTGCGTGCATAAAAGCAAATACACTCTAAAAATTGTTCATTTTCGTGCACCGCAATGATATTATGCGTTTTCCTTCATTTTTGTACCGAAAGCAAACACATTAAAAAGCATTCATTTCGTGCACCACGATTACATTAGGCAATTTTGTTCATTTTCATGCATAAAAAGCAAACACACTCTAAAATTATTAATTTTCGTGCACCGCGATGACATTTTGGGTTTACATTAATTTTCGTTCAGAAAAGCAAACACATTCTAAAAATTGTTCATTTTCGTGCACCGCGATGACATTGTTCGGTTTTGTTTATTTTCGTGCATAAAAGAAAAGACACTCTAAAAATCATTCATTGTGGTGCACCGCGATGACGATATGCGTTTTTGTTCATTTTCGTGCATAAAAGCAAAGACACATGAAACATCGGTCATTGTCGTGCACTGCCATGACAATATGCATTTTTGCTCATTTTCGGGTGTAAAAGCCGAGACAATCCAAAAATCGTTCATTGTCCAGCACCGTGATGACGATATGCGTTTTCATTCAATTTCGTACATAAAAGCAAACACACTCCAAAATCGTTCATTTTTATGTGCCATGATGATATTATGCACTTTAGTTCGTTCTCGTAAATAAAAGAAAATACACTCCAAAAATCATTCATTTTTGTGCACGACGATGACATTGTGCGCTTTTGTTCATTTTGTCCACAAAGGCAAACGCACAAAAAAAATCGTTCATTTCCATGAACATCGATGATATTACACGTTTTTGTTATTTTTGTGCATAAAAGAAAACACAGTCAAAAAATCGTTCATTTTCGTTCACTGCGATGACATTGTTCATTTTTGTTCATTTTCATTCAGGAAAGCAATTACTCTCAAAATCGTTCATTTTTTGTGCATCGCGATGACATCGTGCATTTTTTTTTCCGTCCATATAAGCAAACACACTCCAAAAATCATTCATTTCGTGCACTACGATGCTATTGTGCGTTTCCATTCATTTTCGATCCAAAAGCAAACACACTTCAAAAAAATGTTCGTTTTTGAGCACCACGATGACATTGTGCATTTTCATTCATTTTTCTGCATAAAAGCAAACGCACTCCAAAAATCGTAGATTTTTGTGTACCGCGATAACAATATGCGTTTTTTATCATTTTCATGCATCAAAGTAAACACACTCCAAAAAGGGTTCATTTTCATGCACCGCAATGACATTGTGAGTTTTCATTCATCTTCGTTCATAAAAGCAAAAACTCTCCAAAAATCGTTCGATTTCTTGCACCACGACGACAATATGCGTTTTCGTTCATTTTCGTGCTTAAAAGCGAACGCACTCAAAAAATCGTTCATTTTCCTACATCGTAATGATATTATGCATTTTCGTTCATTTTTGTCCCGAAAGCTAACACATATTAAAAATGTTCATTTTTTAGTACCGCGATTACATTCGGTGTTTCTATTCATTTTCGTGCATAAAAGCAAAGTAACTCCAGAAAACGTTCATTGTCGTACACCACAATGACATTTTGGGTTTACATTCATTTTCATTCATAAAAGAAAACACATTCTAAAAATTGTTCATTTTCGTGTACCGCGATGACATTGTTTGATTTCGTTCATTTTCCTGCATAAAACCAAACACACTCCAAAAATTGTTCATTTTTTTTCACTGCGATTACATTATTCGTTTTCGTTCATTTTAGTCCATATAAGCAAACACACTCCAAAAATCGTCCATTTCGTGCACTGCGATGATATTGTGCATTTTTATTAATTTTTGTTCCAAAACCAAACACAGTTCAAAAAAATGTTCATTTTCATGCACCGCAATGACATTATGCATTTTTATTTATTTTTGTGCATAAAAGCAAACACACTCAAAAAATCGTTCAATTTCGTGCACCACGACGACAATATGTGTTTTTGGTCATTTTCGTGCATAAAAGTGAGCACACTTCAAAAAACATTCATTTTGTGCACCGCAATGATATTGTGCATTTTCGTTCATTTCTGTCTCGAAAGCATACACGCATTAAAAAATATTTATTTTCATGTACCGCGATTACATTAGGAAATTTTGATCGATTTCGTGCATAAAAAGCAAACACACTCCAAAATTGTTAATTTTCATGCATCGCGATGACATTTTGGGTTTACATTCATCGTTGTTCAGAAAAGCAAACACTTTCTAAAAATCGTTCATTTTTGTGCACTGCAATGACATTGTTTGATTTCACTCATTTTTGTGCATAAAAGAAAAGACACTCTAAAAATCGTTCATTGTGGTGCCCCGCGATGACAATATGTGTTTTTGTTCATTTTCGTGCATAAAAGCAAAGACACATGAAACATCAGTCATTGTTGTGCACCGCACTATACGTTTTTGTTTATTTTCATGGATAAAAGCAAAGACACTCCACAAATCGTTCATTATCCTACACCGTGATGACGATATGTGTTTTCATTCATTTTCGTGCATAAAAGTAAACACACTCCAAAATCAGTCATTTTTGTGCGCCACGATCATTGTGTGCTTTAGTTCATTCTCATGCATAAAAGAAAATACAATCCTAAAATCATTCATTTCCGTGCACAACGATTACATTATGCGTTTTCGTTCATTTCGTCCACAAAGGCAAATGCACACAAAAAATCATTCTTTTCCATGAACCCCGATAATATTACTTGTTTTGGTTTCTTTTCGTGCATGAAAGTAAACACACTCCAAAAATCATTCATTGTCATTCACTGCGATGACATTGTTCATTTTCGTTCATTTAAGTTTATGAAATCAAATACTCTCAAAATCATTCATTTTTCTGCACCGTGATGATATCGTGCATTTTTCTTTATTTTCGTCGATATAAGCAAACACACTCCAAAAATTGTTCATTTCGTGCACCGCAATGATATTGTGCTTTTCCATTCAAAGCAAACACATTTCAAAAAAAAAAGTTCATATTCATGCGCCGCAATGACATTATACGTTTTCGTTCATTTTCGTACATAAAAGCAAACACACTCAAACAATCATTGATTTTCGTGTACCGCGATGATAATATGCACTTTCGTTCATTTTCATGCATAAAATCAAACACTCCAAATGGGGTTCATTTTATTGCACCGAAATGATACTGTGTTTTCGTTCATTTTCTTGCATAAAAGCAAACACACTCAAAAAATCGTTCGATTTCATGCACCACGATGATAATACGCGTTCTCGTTCATTTTTGTGCATAAAAGCGAATGCAATCTAAAAATCGTTCATTTTCCTGCACTGTAATGATATTGTGCATTTTTGTTCATTTTTGTCCCGAAAGCGAACGCATTTTAAAAAATGCTGATTTTCGTGCACTGCGATTACATTAGGCGTTTTTGTTCATTTTCGTGCATAAAAGCAAAGACACTTCAAAAAGTGTTCATTGTCGTACATTGCGATCACGATATGCTTTTTCGTTCTTTTTCATGCATAAAAATAAACACTCTCCAAAAACCTTTCATTTTTGTGCGCTGAGATGTTAATATGCATTCTCATTCTTTTTTGTGCATAAAAGCAAACACACACCAAAATTGTTCATTTTTGTGCACCGAGAGGATATGCCTTAGTTCATTCTTGTGCATTAAAGTAAACACACTCCTAAAATCATTCATTTATGTGCATGTGACGCCCCGTCCTCCAGGCACGTCGGGACATATGTAATTATAAATAAGGGAGATATTCTAGCTAAACATTCATAATTACATATGATAATTACTACATCATTAACGGTTCAAAATTTGTTCAAAATACTTAATGATTACAGTCATCCAGAAAATTTAACAAAAGTTACGTCATGTCTATGGAAAACTAAACAATAGATCAAAAGGATAAGATTCTACGTCTTCAAGCTGTGCTGTTGGGGTTAACCGACTCCTGCCACTCTCCGCTTTCTTCGAAGTCGTCTTCCTCTACGAACACACCGTCCTCAAGAGGGCTTTCTTCTTTACCTGTGGCATGAATGCCATGAGCCGGAGCCCAGAAGTAAATTTCCTAAACCATCTAACAAACTCACAACAAAATATCCAACAATACATATCGTATAATATCCAACACAAATTTTAAGAGCAAGAGAAAGACCATTTATTATTTTCAACAAAGCAAGCATATATAGGAACAAGTGTGTGAGTGCGTAAAGCAAATGAATGCAATGCAGTTGCCCAACCTAAGGTACTTCCCAAATAGTATCATGAATTTCACGCCGGGAATCACAGAGTAAACTTGATGGTATATTGATCACTTAACCTATCCTGACCTTGTTGCGAAAGGTAAACGCTCGCCTTGGCTATATGCCTCGGCCGTTTTACTCAATGGCAACGGCGTGGGGACGGGCCACCCAATTTTTATCAGCCACACTTATACGGGCCAACCGTCACACATTAAGTACTAGGATGATCGTTAAGCGTCAATCCAAAGTTTAAATAAAGTTAGTGACGAACCCATGGTGCCTAATTCCCCCTTTTATAATTAAAAACTTCCAATTCAATTTCAAATAAGGCAACTAGGGACGTCCTAGATCTACAACCACTGAATAAATGATTTCCATGTCACTCAACCCAATTGAAGGAAACGAAAGGGACTCCGATAACTCAAGATGAAATGTAAGAATGCCCATGACGTGCAATATGTCTCTCGTGTACAATTAATCATAGCATGGTATATAAACATGACATAACACATGGTACAACTTGCTCAAGTATCAAGCACAAGTATGCGAAACATAATCATAACTTATGTGACATAGAATCGGACTAATAACATGAGTTCACTTCATCAAAATTATCATTTTCATACATTAATCACTCACAAAGTTCATATAAAGTTTGCATACTCAAGTCCCATAAAGAAACATGCCATTCGCACACTTAGCAAATATTTTTATAATTATCCAATTGCAAGTTTTAAAGTTGTGACAGTGTTATGAAGTACATAGACATAGATTTAATTTCTGAAATTTGAACACCAATTAAATAACATTATTCCCTACAACTTTCATGTTTATCACTAAGGTTAGATCCTAGGGCACGGGGGTCATTTATTTTATTTAAGTAAAAATCGTTTAGCACTTTGTAGCGAAAAACACAGAAATTGGGCCTCTGTTGGCCACTGTTTTAGAGCATCTATTCAGAGGATCTAGGTCTGATTTTTGGTGAAATTTTATTTTACAGTGTCTCCTACAAATTTCATGTTTTGTGCTAGAGCAAGTTATTTGGAAAAACATTGAGATTTTTGCCAATTTATAAAAAGGGTTCATTCAGCCTAAAAAAGGTCTGCAGAATGTGTTTTTAATAGAGAGTTCTCAAAACCTTTGGGGTATCATCTCAGGGTATTTTGGGCTGATTTTTGCTCAGTATTTATTTTAATATGTTAGCTACATTTTTCATTTTTATCACTTTTGGATTTGTCTTCTAAAAAGTTGGGGTTTGAGTCTCACAAAAATGTGTGAAAGAAAGGTCTGTTAGTCACTGAACCTTAATAGTGACTTTGGTGAGTGTTTCGACCTATCAAAACTTCATAGTTTTGGCTCTGTTTCGGTGCACGACAAGATGACTATGTCCTCTACAAGGTTCATGTTTTGACCCAAGCTCGGTTCTCACTCTAACTTAGGGGTTTTAGGTATGCAACTTAGAGTGGTCAAGATCTCACACTCTATGTCAAAAATGAGATATCTGGAGTTCTACCCAACGAAATCACTTCAAACCAATTTTTTATGAAAGAGAACTTGAAAAGAAAAATCTAGACACAAACATAACTTTAAGACCATTTTTCTACATTTAGTTATGGTGTTTTAAAGTTGGTGGCCGAATCTTGGTATGCCCAGGAAGGAAGGTAACTTAGGGTTTTAATAACTTAGCTCATGCGATGTTAATTTTTATTGTGTTTTCTTTGCATGCATGTTATAAACTCAAATAAACCAAAACTCCAGAACATGTTTAAGCCATAAAACTCAAGCATACACACATGCAAACACATACAAAGTTTGCTCATATATAAACAGTCTAGAAAGTATTCCTACGACGCATTTTTGAGTTATTCTTTGTTTTATCTTCTTAGGATTGATTATTGAGATGGATTGAAGGTTATCTTAAGGGAGAATATCAGAGGGTTTTTGAGAGTTTACTTACTTCTTTTGATTCTACGAAGATTGAAGAAGAATAGGCTTTAGCTTTAGTGCTTCCTTCTTAATTCCTCCTAGCTCTCTCTTCCTTCCTCCTTCCTTCTTCTCTCCTTCTCTCTTAGAACACTTAGAATATACTTTTTCGTTCATTTTCATGCATAAAAACAAACACTCTTCCAAAATCTTTCATTTTTGTGCACCGCGATGTCAATATGCGTTCTCATTCTTTTCCGTGCGTAAAAGCAAACACGCACCAAAATCGTTCATTTTTGTGCGCTGTGCGGATACTGTGCGCTTTAGTTCGTTCTTGTGCATAAAAGCGAAGACACTCCAAAAATCATTCTTTTCTGTACACGACAATGACATTGTGCGTTTTCGTTCATTTCGTCCACAAAAGAAAACGCACACAAAAAATAGTTCATTTCCATGAACCACGATGGCATTACGCATTTTAGTTTATTTTCGTGCATAATAGTAAACACACTCCAAAAATTGTTCATTTTCATTCACTATGATGACATTGTTCGTTTTCGTTCATTTTCGTTCATCAAATCAAACACACTCAAAATCGTTCATTTTTGTACACCGTAATGACATTGTGTGTTTTCGTTCATTTTCATTCATAAAAGTAAACAAACGCCAAAAATCGTTCATTTCATGCACCGCGATTATATGTACGTTTTCATTCATTTTCAATCCAAAAGCAAACACACTTCAAAAAAATGTTCATTTTTGTGCATCGCGATGACATTATGCTTTTCTTTTCATTTTCGTGCATAAAAGCAAAAATGTACCTCGATGACAATATGTGTTTTCGTTCATTTTCATGCATAAAATCAAACTCACTCCAAAAATGGTTCATTTTCGTGCACCTAACGATATTATGCGTTTTCGTTCATTTTTGTGCATAAAAGCAAACACACTCAAAAAAATGTTCGATTTCATGTCCACGACGACAATATGCATTTTCGTTCATTTTCGTGTACTGCAATGATATTGTGCATTTTTGTTCATTTCCGTCTTGAAAGAAAACACAAATTAGTATAACGTTTATTTTTGTGCACCGCGATTACATTACGCGTATTTGTTCATTTTTGTGCATAAAAGGAAACACACTCAAAAATTGTTAATTTTCATGCACCGTGATGACTTTTTGGGTTTACATTAATTTTTGTTCGTAAAAGAAAACACATTCTAAAAATCGTTCATTTTTGTACACCGCGATGATATTGTTCGATTTCATTTATTTTCGTGCATAAAAGAAAAGAAACTCCATAAATCATTCATTGTCCTACACCATGATGACGATATCATTTTCATTCATTTTTGTGGAAAAAACCCAATACGCTTCAAAATTGTTCATTTTTGTGCACCACGATGATATTGTATGCTTTTGTTCTTTTTTGTGCATAAAAACAAACACACTCCAAAAATCATTCATTTTTGTGCGCCGCGATGATATTGGGCGTTTGCGTTCATTTCGTTCATAAAAGTAAACGCACACAAAAATGATTCATTTTCGTGGACCATGACGACAATATGTATTTTCGTTCATTTTCGTGCATAAAAGTGAACACACTCCAAATATCTTTCGTTTTCATGCACCGCAATAATATTGTGCGTTTTTGTTCATTTTCGTCCCAAAAGCAAACACATTAAAAAAAACGTTCATTTTCGTGCAACCCGATTATATTAGGCATTTTTGTTCATTTTTGTACATAAAAGCAATGACACTCCAAGAATCGTTAATTGTCAAGCACCGCAATGATGATATGCTTTTTCTTTCATTTTCATGCATTAAAACAAACACTCTCCAAAAATCTATCAATAATGTGCTCTGGGATGTCAATATGAATTTTCGTTCAATTTCGTGCATAAAAAGCAAAACACACCAAAATCGTTCATTTTTGTGCACCGCGATGATATTGTGCGCTTTAGTTCGTTCTCATGCATAAAAGAAAACACACTTCAAAAATCAATCATTTTCGTGCACAACGATGACATTATGCGTTTTCGTTCTTTTCGTCGACAAAAGCAAACGCACACAAAATCTTTCATTTCCTTGAACCCCGATGATATTACGCGTTTTTGTTCCTTTTTGTGCATAAAAAGCAAACAAACTCCAAAAATCATTCATTTTCATTCACTGCGATGACATTGTTCATTTTCGTTCATCAAATCAAACACACTCTCAAAATCGTTCATTTTTGTGCACCGCGATGACATTGTGTGTTTTCGTTAATTTTTGTCGATATAAGCAAACACACTCCAAAAAGAGTTCATTTCGTGCATCGCGATGATAATGTTTGTTTTCATCCTTATTTGTTCCAAAAGCAAATAAACTTCAAAAAAAATTTCATTTTCGTGCACTGCGATGACATTATGCATTTCTGTTAATTTTCGTGCATAAAAGCAAATGCACTTCAAAAATCGTTGATTTTCATGCATCACGAAGACAAAATGCATTTTTGTTCATTTTCATGAATAGAAGCAAACACACTCCAAAAAGGGTTCATTTTCGTGCACCGCAATGATATTATGTGCATTTGTTCATCTTCGTGCATAAAAGTAAACACAGTAAAGAAAATCGTTCAATTTCGTGCATCACAACAACAATATACGTTTTCGTTCATTTGCGTGCATAAAAGAGAATGCACTCTAAAAATCGTTCATTTTCGTGCACCGCAATGATATTGTGTGTTTCCCTTCATTTCCTTACCAAAAGCAAACACATTAAAAAGCATTCATTTCGTGCACCACGATTACATTAGGCAATTTTGTTCATTTTCGTGCATAAAAAGCAAACACACTCTAAAATTATTAATTTTCGTGCACCGCAATGACATTTTGGGTTTATATTAATTTTCGTTCAGAAAAGCAAACACATTTTAAAAATCGTTCATTTTCATGCACCGCGATGACATTATTCGGTTTCGTTCATTTTCGTGCATAAAAGAAAAGACACTCTAAAAATTGTTCATTGTGATGCACCACGATGATGATATGCGTTTTTGTTCATTTTCGTGCATAAAAGTGAAGACACATGAAACATCGATCATTGTCGTGCACTGCCATGACAATATGCGTTTTTGCTCATTTTCGGGCGTAAAAGTCGAGACAATCCAAAAATCGTTCATTGTCCAGCACCGTGATGACGATATGCGTTTTCATTCATTTTCGTACATAAAAGCAAACACACTCCAAAATCGTTCATTTTTGTGTGCCACGATGATATTATGCACTTTAGTTCGTTCTCGTAAATAAAAGAAAATACACTCCAAAAATCATTTATTTTCGTGCACGACGATGACATTGTGCGTTTTCATTCATTTTGTCCACAAAGGAAAATGCACAAAAAAAATTGTTCATTTCCATGAACCCCGATGATATTACACGTTTTTGTTATTTTTGTGCATAAAAGAAAACACAGTCCAAAAATTGTTCATTTTCGTTCACTGTGATGACATTGTTCATTTTTGTTCATTTTCATTCAGGAAATCAAACGCTATCAAAATCGTTCATTTTTTGTGCACCACGATGATATCGTGCATTTTTTTGTCTGTCCATATAAGCAAACACACTCCAAAAATCATTCATTTCGTGCACTACGATGCTATTGTGCGTTTCCATACATTTTCGATCCAAAAGAAAACACACTTCAAAAAAATGTTCATTTTTGTGCACCACGATGACATTGTGCGTTTTCGTTCATTTTTCTGCATAAAAACAAACACACTCCTAAAATCATTGATTTTCGTGTACCGCGATAACAATATACGTTTTTGTTCTTTTTCATGCATCAAAGTAAACACACTCCAAAAAGAGTTCATTTTCGTGCACCGCAATGACATTGTGTGGTTTCATTCATTTCGTGCATAAAAGTAAAAACACTCAAAAAATGGTTCGATTTCGTGCACCACGACGACAATATGCGTTTTCGTTCATTTTCCTGCATCCTAATGATATTAAGCGTTTTCGTTCATTTCTATCCCGAATGCTAACACATATTCTCACAACCTTTGACCCGATCTTTCGTGCAGCACGCACCGAGTCAAATACTAGACAGAATATATGGACTATGCATTCATACA
>JAULJZ010158947.1:0-27434 GCA_032270985.1 Heliamphora pulchella | reverse complement strand
AATTACATTCAAGTGTTTTTCTTGAAAGAAGATTTTAACCACAAATAGGGTTTATAAAAGGTGTCTCCTTGGTTATTCTGTGAAGTTGAGTTATCAAGTGGAATTCACGTGACCCGGGAGTCCGGGCGTGACAGTAATATTGACAATTACAACCATATGTATGTAAGTACTTAGATTATAACAATAACGACATCGTTTGTCATATTGTTAAATTATGTTAGCACTATTAATGTATTTTAGTGCAAGTATGCAATGTATGAAACAAACAAGTTAAATAAACTAAAACTTGAATTCAAACATGAATGTAGCAACTATATAAGTAATGCAAGAAGGTAATTAAAATGAAACGATCAAATTAACCCGGTCACTCCAAAGAGGTAGAAAATGGAGTTAGAAGGACCACGGATCCAAGAAAAATACCTGGATCGCTAAAGAATCCTCGAGTCGGAGAATGGTGATGGACAATTCGATTCTCAAGCCATGATCCAAGCTAGGGTTTCAGAACTTCGGTATCGGGGGTTCGACTCTCGGCACTTTGACAGGGTTTCGACGTCGGGGCTTGGGATTGCTCAATGACTTGGCAGAGCTTCTCTCTTTAAAATTTTTTCCTGAAAACGTACCAGGGGTACGGTATTTATAGAATTCTTCAACCAATGAGATACTGACACGTTCTGCGACATGTCAGGATTTTTGGAGTTGGCGGTCGCTGGGTATGAACATGGCGGTCGCCATATAAAAGGAAGCTTCCAAGAGGTTCTATTAGCGGTCGCCATAATGGAGTTGGCGGTAACCCCAAAAGGGGAGAATCTTTCAAAAAGTTCCATGGCGGTCGCCACGATGGAGTTGGCGGTCGCCATAAAAAATGGAAGCTTCCAAAAGGTTCTATTGGCAGTCGCCACAATGGAGTTGGCGGTTCAAACTAGTTTGAAGGTTTTGATCATTGGGTTCAAATACTGAGCTTGGATCATTTTTCGAGGATCGTACTGAATCATCTTTTCAATTGTTTTCATCATCGGATTCACCTAAGATTAGGCGGGATTAAATTAGGGTGTCTACACCGTGGCGCGTAGGAAATTGACTAATAATGAATACAAGCAAGACATGCAAGGATGGATTTGCGATATGCAACACATAGTTTCATCAGAAACCAACACCATTTTCCATCAAAATCTCATTCACATAATCGGTTTTTCTTATACAAGTTAAACCCATCATCACACACAACTCATTACTTAGTCGTTTATCACATGTTCCTACACCCATTTCAGGCTCTCACTTTCCACAACTCACACAAACACACACACACGTTACCCACAATTTCTCATATCTCAACCAACTCGTGGTTCACAATCTAGGAGCCGACGCCAGACAAGCTTGTAGACCCACGCCGCGTCACTACTGATCAGACCACGCGAGACTCGCTAAGTATTGGTGCGTTCTATAACTCGCCTCGACTAACGCCTTGTTCTCGGTTATTACTCGAAGGATAGGTCACCCAATCTGTGCAGTTTTTCGGTCTTTCACCGAGGAGCTATTCAAGCTCAAATTAAACGATCCTTAGATCTAAATCGATCATTTTTATTTCATCAAAGTAATATTCCAAACACGAGTTCAACCCAAGAATGGTTCCTCTCGCTAACCCCCAAAACACATAGGGTTAACAACACTTATATATATATATTATGTCATTAAATTCACATATTCCTGTGTTAATTAGCTTAAAACCCCAAGTATTTATTTCATCATTCCACTTGCCATCAAATTCATGGTATTTATACAAGTCAAGAGGCTTTCACAACCCAAAATTTTCAAATCATTCACCAATTTTATCATTTGGACCCTTAACCCAAAAACCCCCAATTTTCATCGATTTTGCCAAACTTAAACCCTAGTTTTCACATTCGCAAAAGTGGTGAGTCTCCAACGAATACTCCATGATAGATTTATCACAAATCAACCATAGACCCAAGATTCAACATGCTTTAACTTCAAAACCCTAGTATGGGGTTTCAAAAACACAAATTTCATACTCTCATGTATATATAATCAAATATGTAACTCATGTTAAGTAAATATTCACGAATAGTTATAAATCCTATCTCTTAGGTGTTCAAACAACAAGATCCAAGCTCCTAGCAAGTTCTAACCAAGCAAGACACCAACCGAACGGTGAAAAGGAAGATCTTGAAGCTTAGAACGAACCTCCAACGCTTGACAACCATGGAGAGAGCAAGGGATGATCTCCAAGAAGGGTGGGAGAGCTCAAGAGAGCACCAAATCCAAATCTAGGGCTTAGGTTTTCAGTTTAGAGAGAGAGAGGTAAGGAAGAAAAATGAAGCTAAACACTCCAATCTCGACATTTAAAAACCCCACTGGTATAGACCATTCGAGCGGTCCCTCGCTGGAAGGAACACCAAAGAAAAGAAACATATATAGAAACCCAATTTTGTTCTGACGCCCCAAGGCTCGCTCAATTCATCCTTCATAATTATTTTCATGCATAAATAGCCACATAATTATCATCAGCAATCATACTCGTAATCAAACTTTAATCCTTTTTCATAATTAAGCATTAACCCATAAGGTTCAATTAAACGTTTCAAATTAAAAAGGGATCGGGTCCCTAATGGAATCTCAGGATACAATGATAATGCATATGAATCAAATCAAATGCAGTGTGTGATAGGATCTGCAACATACAAAATAAAATTGCCCTATGCCGAACTGTCCAAACGAGCAGGGAAACCGTCCAGACGGAACTTGTACGAAAAAACCTTAGTTTTTTCGAACAGCCAAGAACTGAACCCTAGTACACCCAAAAGGAGGAATAGGGATTATACCTACATGATCTTTCTAATTTGATCATGTTTCAGTACTTGAATTTGCATATGAAGATCAACACGACAAGCCGACAATCTTATCTCCGACTTAGATCTTTTGTTGTACTCCCGAACACCGAAATAAGAAATAAATGTGGGCTTAGATCCTTCGTGTTCCAAATCTTGTCTGTCTGCCTTCTCCTTTTTCTTTGGTTTTTACAATATGTGAAAACCCTAAGGAATATGAGAATAGTTGATGTGAAACTTGTGCAAGTGGCTAGGGTTATAATAGCATACATATAGGCTACAATAGAGACCTAAAGAGTAAATAAGATACGGGCTTCTATTGTAATTAGAAAAATCTACTTCAACCCAAAAGTAATTTTTTAAAAACATAAATTACAAATCATACCACTAAAGAATTGTAATCACAGTCCTGGCCTTATTCTCAAAATCAAACTTTCGAGCTCCAATTATTAAATACTTATTATTCTTTCCACGTTACGATTACAAATACCTATTGATTAATTTAAATTCCTGACAATTATATTTAATCGACCGCTTTCAAAATTCTTTAAATCTTTTCGCTTAACTTATTTGATTTGTCGAATTATAAAATCCACCTATAGGGTTTGACATAATCAAAACTTATAAGCCTCCTTAAGTGGTATCATTAATGTCTTGTCGAGATGTGGATTTCATCAACAATTAATATCCACCATACACATAAAGCCGTTATCCAACTCACTATGATTATTGACTCGTAAAAGATTGCACCCTTTAATTAATCTAAATAATGAATACTAAATATATGTGTCTAATAATTATTTCAGGATTAAGAGCATAAACACTCATAATAACCATGTGGTGTGAGTTTTTTTATATAGGTCGTATAAAAATAATCACTCCAACATGATCCTATTTAATATACACAAGTTGTACTAGCACAATGAGTCAAAACTATAGTGAAAAATATACTGTTCCCAATATTTTAAGTCCTAAAAGTCTACTTAAGTCCATAAATAGATCTCTTAACCTTGCATAACATGTGCTATTGGCCTTTTGCTATGAAACTGTCTGGTTACATCATATCGATGCACTTGTTAAGATTCCCATTAAGAAATGTTGTCTTGACGCTCATTTACCAAATTTCATAATCGAAATGAGTTACAATGGATAAGAGAATCCGAATAGCGTACATTCAAACGGATCAACGCAGTGTAAATTGTTTTTTGTATGATGTTCTTGTTTTTGTGCCGTGCTTGATTCGATTTGTATGCACCGCCATTATTTCTTGGGATTTCAGTCTCTTCAGGTGTGTTCCTAATAGTTTTACCATCATTGGGACCACAACCAGTAATTCTATTACCATTCGAGGCATGGAGGGAAGACTAGTGATTCTATCTCTATTTAGGCCGCAACTAGTGATTCTACCACCATTCCAGTCTTTAGAGGATGGGCTAGTAATTTTATTACCATATGGTATGGTCTTCAAGGTTCACTCGCAAGTGAAAGAGAATGATCTGACTTACTGGCTCATTAGTAGGTAGAAAAAAAAATGGTATAGCCTGCATAGTGGCAACTCTAAGACTTTTTATTGAGGGGGTAATTCACAAACTTAAAGGTGTTTTGTAGAATAATGATTTTTGTGCTAATTAATAATTAGCTAACTAGTGTTAACATACCATGTGAGACCCTGTACTGTTCGATTTTTGATATATATGCATGTTAGGTGTTTTGACGCCTTTTTAGCGTTTTCGCTTTGATATGCCTATATGAGTTTTGATGCATGTTTTGGTTAAATTAAGCATGCGGCGTTAGTCCCGGGGGCCGCGGGGAGTTTCGGTGCGAATTTCAAAAATTCAAAAAAAAAAATATTTTGAAGCCCTATAAATATCTAGAGTTAGATATTTTCAAAACTTAACTCCTAAGTTTCCTCCAAATTCTCTCTGCCTTCTCTTTAACTTTTCAGGGGCCTGGGACTTGGTTTTTGACGGACCAACAACTGATCCTTGCTATTGGCACTGTGGTCTACGTATCAATCTGGACAGAATTTTATTTCGACGAAACTCAATTTTGCACGTAGATCGAGGCATCAGGTTTTTGATCCAACGAGGTAGAATCTCAGATTCTACTACTGTATATGGGTACTATATGTAATCTTATGCTGTTTCACTGTTTAAAAACACATAAAATATGATTTTATGTTCTAGATCCAGTTTTGGGTTAAAACTATTTTTTTGCATTTTCGGTGGATGGAAATGTGTTTTGAGGGTTTCCTTTCAAGGTTTTGGCGTGAGGTTTGAGTGTGTTGGTGTTTGAGGATGTTTGATGGGTATTTGAAGGCTTGATTTGAGGTTTGAAATGAAAAACATGCAAAAATCATAGCTCAAAAACACTTTCTGGGTGAGTTCAGTCGACTGAACTCTGAGTTCAGTCGACTGGATCATCATGCTATGAGTTCAGTCGACTAGACCTGGGAGGTCAGTCGACTGAAATTGTTTCTGTTTTAGTTCTCTCTTTCCAGTGAGATTTTTAGTCGACTGGGGGCTTTGGCCAGTCGACTGGGGTCTTGTGTAGGCTGTTGGTGTTGTTTTCGTGGTTCGGTGGTTGGGTTTTGGCTTCCCTCACTTCCCTCGATTGGTTTTTAAAGCGATGGATCTTTGAGGTCTCGCGTTGTGGAGGTTGATTTTCAAAAGGATGGTTTGAAAAAGGAGTTCTTATGAAAACCTTTGGGAAAAATGTGTTTACAGGAGGTTTGGAGCTAACCCTTGGGGTTGAGGCTCAATTTCTGAAACGCTTTGATGAAAATATGTTTTTACATGTTTTGGTTTGATCTTTATGGTTTCATGGATTGGATCTCTTGCTTATACATGCGTTGTATAACTGCTTTTGAGGAAAACATTTTGAAATGTTTTGTTGATCTCCATTTTGATGAAAATATGTTTTTACATGTTTTGGTTTGATCTCTATGGTTTCATGGATTGGATCTCTTGCTTATACATGCGTTGTATAACTACTTTTGAGGAAAATATTTTGAAATATTTTGTTGATCTCCATATTGATGGATGGATCTATACACATGTATTATGTATATTTGCGAAAAGGTTTTGTAGTTGATACTACAGTTCGATTTTCAGAAGATTATCTAGATGTACTGGGATAACGGGTATTTGGCACGAGTTACCCTTAGTGAAAGTCTGAAAACATGCACAATGTAGGTACCTTTGTTATCCTTCGGGGTAGTTCCCGTAAAGAAGGTCGATTTGGGTGCTCTTTTCCCTTGGGTTGTCGCCCGTAAAGTTAGCTTTTACGTCGTGGTGCTCCGTATAGAACTTGTCATTACCTAGTAGGTCTTTAATGATTCAGGACTAGGTAATGGGCAGGAGTCTATAGTTGTTACCTCTATCCCTTTGTGATGGAGTCGGTACATAGGATCATATTCTTCTTCTTTTCCACGATGGTACATTCTGTGAGGGAACAATAATTTTTTTATTACTGTTTTTCCTTAACTATGGTTGGTTATTTGCAATATTTGCATCGCATGGTTTGAAGGATGAAAACAGGATTTTATGTTAACAAAACCGTTTTGGGAGACTTGTGTAGTCTGATGGGAAAAGTTGGGGTTTGTGAAAAACCTTTTTAGGTAGTGGTTGAGTTTAGCTCCCACTCATATGGTTGCATATTTTCTTGCTTTACAGCTTATTATCTGTTTTTATTGGGCTTTGGCTCACGGGTGGGATTTTTTGTAAACCCATTTTCAGGTGATGCTGTGGATGAGGAGTAGCTTTGGTGGTGCCCGCGGTGGCGAAAAACTTTTATAGTTTTCCTTTTTGGTATGCCTGTTCCTGAAAACAGGTTTTGTACGCCGTAAGGCGGTATACTGTATGCATGTTGGAACTGTGTGTCATTTATATATGAGAGATACACTTTGTCGGGTATTCCATTGGTTTCAACAGGCGAATTTCAACGTATGAAAACCTATATTTTCATATAAAACAGATGTTTGGTGGATTTTCACGTGACCCCGGATTTTGGGGCGTGACATACCATAAACTATTTTCTCTCAATAAATAAGCAGAACAAACTTTTAATACATTTATAATGTTGTTTTGACAAAAATGGTAAATACATGAGCATTTACCTTTACATTCAACGGCATTTCATATTTAAAAATCCTTGAGTAATTGCTTCTGATCTTCATTCTTATCTTTTTCTGATTGCCTATGAAAGGCACTTAATTTGAATCGTGAGTTTAAAATCATGATAATCATCACTAATTTACAAATGTAAGATAATCTAACCTCAACAAAGTGAAAATGCCTTGAAACAATATTGAAGAAAAATAGGCAATGACTTTGGACAATTTGACATTCTATGCAAAAACAACAATAACTTTGGTTGTGCTTTAGATAGAGGAAAAGAGAGATAAAGGAAAAGTGAGAGAGAAAGAGATAAATCTACTAATAAGTCAAAAATTTAGAAGGTTGTAAGAAGCGGTACTAAATGCACACACTTTTTCGATTTAACACCTATAGTATAAATGCTTAAGTATTATGTATAAGTGTTTCATTCGTCTGGTTGGTGTACTTATAGAAAGCATGTGTGCATTTAGTCGCTCTTTATGAAAAGTAAATTAGTGAGATAGGTTTAGAGAGAATTATAGAGTGTTTTTTGTTTATTATGGGGACAATTTTTTTTTTACTAGGGTCAATTGTAGTTAATAAAATAAAAATTACTATAATAACAAAAAAATTGCTTTGTTAATGGTTCAATTGACCACATTAATATAAATGTAGGGTCGCTCCTACTCTGTATGTCTCATTCGCTGGTGGAAAAGAAATGATTTGGCCCGCAAGTAGAAAGGAAACAATCTAGCCTACAAGGATGCCTCGGGATAAAGAGGCAGGTCGAAAAATCATAATTTTCCAAATGACCATGTAGCCAGGATTATTTGTTTATTTTTTTTCATAGGCACGTTTGTTATTGTGTATGGTTTTTGTTGTGTATGTATGATTCTAGATAACATGGACAACCATTTTTTTTTTGCATGCTTAACAAAAGAGTTTAATTAAAATGAATTTACTTTTTAAAAATTGGTTAATATGCGTAACTGAAGAATAAAATTAAATTCTCAAGTTTTTATTTAAAATTAATTTTTCATAAAATGGGAGAAGTAAAAATTTTATTAGTTACACATATATCACATAAAGATTGATTTTAACCGGAATCTTTGTAACATGAGGTTTATTTCGAAATTATGAATTTGTTAAAATTACAAAGTTTTTATAATTCTCAAAAATATTTTAAAAACTAAGTGGGTGAGAGAATTTATTCACATATAAATCTCACGGTCTTCATCACTAGTTTGTAGATAATATAATTAATTTTGTGCGTTGGCCTTAAGTGCCTTCTTCTCCATCGAACGGAATTAATTGCGGTATCACTGGTACAGACCTCTTTTACAGATAGTTCTAAATAATTGTTAATGTGAATCACTTCTCCATCCGAAGGGCTCATTGCAAAACAATTTATTTGAGATTAGGTGATGGTTTACACTTAGTTATAAATATTAGTATCTTCTCCATCTGAGTCACTATTATTGTTTATAAAATATTAGTATCTTCTCCATCTGAGTCACTATTATTGTTTATAGGACCAAAACTATGTCAATTATTTAATTTTACTTAGCATGGTCTATTGGTTAGATAGTAAAATTAATAAGAATTGGCATATCTAGACAAATGATAAATAGTAGACGATCTTCCTTGTGATGCCCCGATTTTTGGAGATATCTTATATTACAAACGAACTTTGTATCCGTAATTATTTATGAGAAAATAGCTAATGAATTTTTTTATTTAAGTAAAATAATATTTACATCGATTCAACTAGATATTCAAATAAAACTTTAAACATACTTCCAACAACATTACAACCCAAGAGTCTCGAAGCAAAATCAACAACTTAAAACTTATTACATTCAAACTTCAAAATAAAGCTCTTCCAAACTTCAAGCGTAAGGTTCAGCATTCGTGGTTAGCAACAATTCATCCTCTGGCGCTGCTTTTTCAAATTCTTCATCACCTGGCATAATACGCCATGAGCTACAACGTCCAATAAGAACAACCAACACTCTACTATTCCACATTTATCACACATATTCAAAGCAACCCAAAGCATACGTTTATGGTGAAAAACAGTTACAAAACAAATATGCAATTCACGGAAATTTTCGTATTAGTGTTCAAACAAACTATTTTTAGGATCTCACCAAAAGAACCCATCCCATACCATACTGCAACGTTTCCACAACGAGTACTCACCTTCATGGTACCATTACGTTCTCATCTACTATGCTCCCAACTACTTTGCCCACTACATCTACATGCTCTCGGACCACACTACTTGTATTCAATTAACGATGTGGGGCGACTTACCACATATCTTGTTCTGACCCATACTATGTGTATGCAGATTGTGACTCGCACAGATCTGCACAAAGCATAGCTCACGACATAGTATGACTCAAGACATGCATGGAACCTCCCTCAAACATTGACACCACCACACAAACCCAAACCCATGTCAAAACCCAATTCTTTCGAAAACATATGTGTTCATTCGAAGTTCAACGTTTAGTTTTTCGTGCATTATTATGGCCAAACTAACATGTATACAATATGAGATAAACCACCACTCATAAATATACTCAACAAGCTATGATATCATAAGTAGAAGTCATGCTTGACAAAACAAAGAAAGATAACACAAGAAGAACAATATAAG
Source organism: Heliamphora pulchella (assembly GCA_032270985.1). Lineage (NCBI taxonomy): Eukaryota > Viridiplantae > Streptophyta > Magnoliopsida > Ericales > Sarraceniaceae > Heliamphora > Heliamphora pulchella. Next base: position 17,826 of record JAULJZ010158947.1, on the reverse strand, counting down.
TACTACTATCACATAATATGCAAATTCTAGATTCATATGGTCACACCTTAAAGTACTTCAAAAAAATCAAATCTTAGTATATTGTTTTAAAATTTGATGGGGTGATAAATATACATGCTATAAAAAGTTTTCATGAAGAGATAAAAGTTATGGAAAGCTCCTAAGCGTGTGATAAACACCGTTGAACAAAAACTATCTAAAAATGACACCGTTGTGAAAAAAACGTCTTTTACGCAAAATTGTCCAACCAAATATCTTCAAATAAATCTTAAATGAAAGATAATTTAAAAATCTAGCTCTGGACATCAATATTACCCAAGGAGATTTTTCTACATTTCTATAAAATTCATCCAAGTGGACTATTTTTTACAAACTTGGGTACAATATCGTAAAACTTTTGTTTGGAAGACAAAAACACATTATTAGGCTCTATCAAAAATTGAACATGTTAAAAACATCCCAAGGAATCTCCACTAAAAAAATATTTTTATATAAGCTATGTTTGGTTTCTCTGTAAAATTGGGTAAGAAGAGAAAAGTGACATTTTCTTCGATTTTGACTGGTAAACTTTGTTTCTTTCTTTCTTAAATTAAACCATAGTTCCATACACTCCAACCAAATACAAAAACAGAAAACTCAGAGAATTAAAACATGCATATAATATATCTAACAAATCGAAAGAAGAATAAAGAAAAAAAAATATTCAACCTAGTCGAATTCTAACTAGTTCTTCAAATTTTGAATCATTAGTTTTTTTCATGGTTCTAGATTTTATTTTTTACTTCTTTAATCTTATTAGAAATTATTTGACAGATGCTTGCAGAGAAAGAAAATAGAGTAGTAAGAGGTTCCTATCTTGGAGAGTCTTGATTAAAAATAAAAGGACTTTGCTTTATCGTTATTCATCTTCCTTCTTCTTCTCTTTTTTTCTCTATAGTTCTCTCAAGAGTGCTAAAACAAGTGGAATGAAAGGAGAAGAGGTGGGACTTCATATAGGCAAGAAAAAATACATACATAATTCTATCATCATAGGTGCACGCATAAGTACATACATAGGTACATGCTTAAGTACATGATACATGTATAGTTCAAATCATGTACATACATAAATACATACATAGGTACATGTATTTCACTTTTTATTTATTTTTTTTATTATTATTTTTTTAATTTTTTATATACCATATGCACATGGTATATATATATATATACATGGGCTAAAATAAAAAGTTTGGGCTTAAATTTAAAAGAATTTGTGGGATTAAAGAAATAAATCTTAGACTTGAACCAATGATTTGGGCCTTTACCTGGATTGTGATTTTTCTTATTTTCTAAAATTTTGGACTTCTTAGATTTTGAGCCAACCCATCCTCGTTAGGGTCCCAACATGAGAGCTAAAATACAGGGTATTACATTCCAATCGAGGTATGCTATTCACAGTGTACCAGGCTATTGGAAAGTTCTTTTTTAAAATGGTAGAGGGAACCAAATTATAAAATGAATTCAAAATTTTTGCTCATCATAATTAACGATTTTTAATTATGTGATTCTCATATATTAAAATGGCTTTCAATCATCTCACTATCATACTCAAAGAGAACAAACTAGCTGAACCAAATTATGTTGACTGAAAAAGAAATCTAGATATTGTGTTAACTGCTGAGGAATATAAGTTTGTGCTCACAGAGATTTGTCCACCTAAACCTGATAAAGGGGCAATCGATGAGGAAGCTTGGTCTTATCAGAAGTGGCAGAAGGTTGATTAGATGGTGCGGTGTTACATTTTAGCATCTATGTTAAATGTATTACAATGTCAGCATCAGTATCAGTCTATACTTAATGTCTATGACATGATTATGATTCTCAAACAAATGTTGGGGGATCAAAATTTCTTGGCTAGGCAGGTGGCCATAAAATCCTTGATGAACACAACTATGGCTGAAGGCACCTCAGTTAGGAATCATGTTCTGAAAATGATTAATCTTTTGAATGAACTGAAGATTCTTGGAGCTAAAATTGACGGAGAAACCTAGGGTGATATCATATTCTAGTCACTACCTGATAGATTTAAGCAGTTCTGACTAAACTATACCATGAACAAGTTGGATTACACCTTGACAGAACTTCTTAATGAACTTCAAGCAGCTGAGGGTGTTCTTAGGAAGCCAATCAGTACCTTTGTGGCGGAAAAGGGTTCTATTCTAAGGCAAAAGGAAAGAAAAAGAAAAAGGTTCAAAAATAGGATGGAATAATTTTCAAAGCAGTTGGTGGGCCACAAACTAGTGTGAAAAGGTCGAAAGGCACATATTTTCACTGCAACCAAGCAGGGCACTAGAGAAGCAATATCCAGTTTATCTCGACAAGATGAACAATCTAGGTAATTTCTATTCACTGGTTGTTGAAACATTTTTAGCGGTGTTAATAACCAATACCTGGTGTGTAGATACGGTAGCCACTAATCATGTCGGTAATTCATTGCAGGTGTTTTAAAAAATCAAACAGCGTAGTGATGGAGAGATTAACCTACACATGAACAATAATACAAGGGTGGCAACAGTTGCTGTAGGAGATGTCACTATCAGTTTTAGTAGAGATAGAATTTTAAGTTTGAAAGATTGTCTTTATATACCTTCTATTAGAAGAAATTTAATTTTAGTTTCTATATTGGCTAAAGATGAATATTTTATTTATTTTAATAACTCTATTATTATTAAGAATAGTAGACGTTTTATCTATTCTGGTACATTGGTGGATGATCATTATGTTATTACTCTCATCTCTCTAACACTACAACTGAATGAATTGAATAACATTTCTAATTTACCATGTCAAAAAATAAACCTTCTAAGATGAACCAAACGTATCTTTGGCACTTACGACTTGGTCATATCAATCTAAAAATGATTAATAGACTGGTTGAAAATAAACCTTTGAGCTCATTGAAAGTGGAGGCACTTCTAGTCTGTGAATCTTGTTTAGAAGGAAAGATGACTAGGAGGTCGTTTTCGGCAAAAGCTATAGATCTAAAGAACTCTTAGAATTGATTCACTTTGATTTATGTGGACCTATGACTATCAGGGTTAGAGGAGACTTTGAGTATTTTGTCACTTTTATTGACGATTACTCAAGGTATGGGTACATTTATTTGATACACCATAAGTCTGAATACTTTGAGAAATTCAAAGAATTTAAGGCAAGCATGGAGAAGTGTCTAGATAAATGTATCAAGACACTATGGTCCAATCGCGGTGGAGAGTACCTCTTAGGAGAGTTTAGAGACTTTTTATCAGAGGCAGGAATTACATCCTAGTTGACTACACCAGGCAATCTACAGTAGAATGGTGTAGTATAAAGAAGGAATAGGGCTGTTATGAAAATGGTAAGGTCTGTGATGAGTTATACAGAGTTACTTTATTCGTTTTGGGGATTAGCACTAGAAACTACAGTTTATATTCTAAACGTAGTACCTTTTAAGTCAGTACCTACTACTTCCATAGAACTGTGGACTGGGTGCAAGCCTAGTCAAAGAGATGTTCATATTTTTGGTAGTTCAGCACATGTACTGAAGGGGAACACAAATAAGTTGGAACCGAGGATAGAAGTCTATTTCTTTGTTGACTATTCTAGGGAAACAAAGGGTGTTTTATTTTATAGCCATAAGGATCAGAAGGTCATTGTTAGTACCAATGCCCGATTCTTAAAAAAGGACTATGTAATGAACAACAAGCCCAGAAGTAGAATTGCTTCAAAAGAGCTAAGAGGTAAAACCAGTAGTACAGGAGAAGCTCCCTAGGTCTTTGATATCCTATTGCCTCATCGTAATGAGAGGATTATCGGGACAAGTGTAAATTCTAAACCAAATCTTGATGCTACCATCAACATGCTGGTTTCTCAACCAAAGCAAAATGTGAATGATGGTGCACAGGGTTCAGAACTAACACAATGTGTCACTACTAGTACATAATTGCTGGTCGTGTCTCGCCATAGTAGGAGAGTTGTTCATCAACTCAATCGATATATGTTCTTGAGAGATTCTTTTAACAGAATCCTAAAAGAACTGGATACTGAACCCTATAACTACAATGAAGCACATTTTAAGATAAAGATGTAGAACTTTGGCAACGGGCTATAAATTTTGAGATGGAGTCTATATACACTAATCAGGTCTGGGATCTTAGAGAACCACTAGATAGGATAAAATCCATCGTATGCAAGTGGATCTATAAGAAGAAGAAAGGAGTAGATGAGAAGGTGAAAACCTTCAAAGTTAAGCTTATTACAAAAGGGTTCACTTAGAAAGAATGGATCGATTATGAAGAAACCTTTTTGCTGATAGTCATGCTTAAGTTTATTCGAATTCTCTTAACTATTGCGGTTCATTTTGATTACAAAATTTGGCAAATAGATGTCAAGACAGCTTTTCTTAACGGAAGGCTTGACGAGTGTGTTTATATGATGCAACCAGAAAGTTTCATTACAAAGAGCCAGAAGCACATGTTATGCAAGCTTAAGAGATCCATTTATAGGCTTAAGTAAGTATCTAGGTCTTGGAATACTCAGTTTGATCAAGCTATTAAGTCTTATGATTTTGATCAATGTCCTGACGAGTCTTATGTATACAAGAAGCGTGATGGAAGCATGGCGGTATTTTTAGTACTTTATGTGAATGATATCTTGCTCATCAGAAACAATATAAGGTTGTTATCTTTGATGAAGGTATGGTTATCCGGCTAGTTTGATATAAAAGACTTGGGAGAAGCTAAACATATCTTAGGGATCAAGCTTTGGCGAGATTACAGGTAACGGATGTTGGGCTTATCACAAGCCACTTATATTGGTATGGTCCTTACTTATTTTAGCATGCAAGATTCTAAGAAAGGGTTTCTCCCTTTTAGGCATAAAATCACTATGTCCAAGGATCAGTATCCCAAGACAACTATTGATATAGAGAAAATAAAAGCAGTTCCTTATGCTTTGACAATAGTAAGCTTCATGTATGATGTGCTTTGCACTAAACTGGACATTTCTTTTGCGGTTGGTGTAATTAATAGATATCGGTCTAATCTAGGGCAGGAGCATTGGACAGCAGTAAAATATATTCTCAAGTACCTAAAAAGGATTAGGGATTATATGTTGATTTACCAGGTAAATAGTCTAGTACCTTTAGGGTACACAGACTCGAATTTTCAATCAGATAAGGATTCTAAAAAGTTTACCTCAGGATATGTGTTTACATTGTGAGGAGGTTAGAGGAGTATCAAACAGTCCTGTATTGCTGATTCCACCATAGAGGCTGAGTATGTTGCAACCTCTAAGGCAATCAAAAAGGTTGTTTAGCTCAAAAACTTCCTGCTGGATCTAGATGTGGTACCTTCAGTACAATCAAAACAATCGTGCAGATAGATGACGTAGCTATGACTAAGATTGCATCGGCAGTCAACCTTGCAAATTATTTTACAAAGCGCTTACCAGCAAAGACTTTTGACAGTCATGTAGAGGGCATGAGAGTTAGATGTATGGCCGCATGGCTTTAAGTACAAGTGAGGGATTATTAGGATTGTATACTAAAAACTATGTTTTGGTATTTGTTTTTATTTATTAATAAAAATTATTTTTTCATTTTAATGAGAATCTGTATGAGCAATGTATGCATTTCATTATTAATTTAATGTTATGCATTGGTGTCTTTTATTCTACATAGTAATTAATCTAGTGTGTAGAGTTTTACTTACACACAAAAGACTAGATTATCAGTTCTTGTCGAATATAAGTTTTTTAATTCACTGTCTTAGATGGAATTAGACATACCATCGGTAGGATTATAGCATAGTATTTTAGTATATTTGTCTTGATTACGAAAAATGGTAATTTTTTCGACAATTGTTCCAACTCATAAACTGCCACTCAATCGAAAAAGGTTAAGTTCAAAACTTCTTATCCCATAAACACCTATTATTCTCACAACTAGATAAACGTTATCAGCATTTCTGTTATTCAAACATAGGGACGACAAAGACAACCACTTACTTCCTTCCATGAAACTCCCAAAGAATCCAACACCATCACATACACAAACCATAACCAAACTTAGCACACAATTCACAAAGTAAAAACTCCATCGTTAACCCACTAAGCACTTCTTTGATCCACACCACTATGACTCAACTCCCAAACTCCAATGAAAAGCATAACTTAATAACACAATCAAAAGATAATGTAAGAATTATCGAATGAAATATCAAAAATAACAAGGCACCTTAATGGCTACCAAAAGCACTCCACAAGGCATTGGATATCCCCAAAACCAATTAGATCCAGTGATTTAAAATGTTTAGATAGATGATCATTACGCTCTCATCCACTGTATTCCCGTCTATACCTCATTCTCAAGTACACGACTCGAGATGTGGCACAGCTCAACAAGTACATGAGCCTTATCTCCTCCAAAGTCATATCATTTAAGAATTTTAACATAGGAGACACTACTATCATCACATAACTCAGTCGTAACGGTTGACCTCAAGGGGGTTTCTAGGCATCCTACCACACATAATCATCATATTACTAGTGATCCAACCCACATCAAGGTAGCATCATGCCAAAAGAAATGTCCTCAACAAAAGATCGAACCAATATCCATGTCTCAATTGCATCAAAACAAAACCATGATAACATGAGAACAAAATAGGCAACTAATTAATGCCAACACGAACTCACGCCATTATCACGACATGTAAACAGCTTCTACTAAGCACGAGAGTAATTAACACTCAACATGTGAGTACAAACAACTAACAACCAACAAATACCAAGCTATATTCCCAAGAAACATTACTCACCCTGATGAACTTCAATAGACCTCCTTCTAGAAACAACGTCGATTAAACGTGTTTCCAATCGAATCTCTACCTAGGTCACCTGATCCTAACATAATATCCTCGGGATTCAACTCTATACCCAAATAAATATGTAACATCTTTGTTATACATCATCTCACCCAATTAGTATGTATATACTAAGTATCTAAACATACACCTTCCATGCATATATAACATAAACATGCTACGTAAAGTTTGTTTGCCTCGGTCTAAGGTATTTGAACCTAGATGCTTTGATATCATTTTTTACGCCCCAGAAACCAATATATGGTATTCCAAGAGACGGGAGGTAGAGAAGGATTTGAAAAGATAGAATGACAACCAACGACCAGGGTCAAAGTCAACAGTCAACGAAACTGATGCAGGGTTAAGGGTCTAAACCACAAAAGAGAACGGAGGTATCCAGCACAAATGTAAACATGCCAAGAAGACAAGGTCACGGCCAAAAGTCGATAAATCCAATGTAGATACCCAAGGGTCAAAACAACATCATACCAATTACATCTCGGGGATCAAATACCTGACACCATGAGATCCAAGAGTGATAACTCATATATATAGCCCAAAGTACGAGGAATTTAAGAAAAAGATCCAACGTTAATAAAAAATAATGTCTCCAATGAAGTTCGGCCAAAAGCATGCAAAAAATGGTTAAGGGAAACTAACATACCTTCACTATTTTGGTCATAACTATTTCTACAAATATAATTTTCATATGAGGTTAGAACCATTGGAAAGAAAACTTTCGGAGCTTCAATTTAAGCAAAAGAATCACCCGAATCAATGTTCGGATGAAGAAGATACACTGATTTTAAAAAAATAATTTTTGGATCACGCAACAGACCGCTCGATCAGTCTTTAATCGGTCTAAAGATCAATCGATCGGTCTTTCGGTGTTCGCAGCTTTTTCAAGCCTACAACAGAGAAACCGAGACCACGCCAATACCACTCGATTAGTCTGGTACCTGAGTGATGTTTTTATTTATTTATTTGAGATTTTGAAGTTGCAGCACTCATCCAAGCCCTTTTTTCATCCAAAATAAAGATACTAGAGCTTTAGAAAACATTTAATAAGTCTCCAAAATGGATTTAAAACTTTTACCCAAGAGGCATATTACATCCAAACATCCAAAAATCATAAGAATTTGGCCTTAAGACTTTACAGTACTATGTTCTTGACATAAAACCATTATAACATTTGTATTCCAACTACAAAAACAATTACATATATCCATCTCGATTACAAAATGTTCATAAACATCTCTTGGGTCACTCCTATGTCAAAGGTTCTTCTCTAACACCTGAAAGGTTTTATTTTACACAAATCCTCCAAATCGGTTTTCCTATTAAGCCTCAATTACCAATCCACATCATTCAAAAATTCTCACAAGTTTGAAATCACCAAAAGTAGGATTACATAAAACACCAACATTTAACATTTTAACGATGGATTTAGCTAGGTACCGACTTGGCACACTAGGTAACAATTGACAATTATAAACTCTTATACGTTGTCCTCACTATCGGGCCACCTTAAGGCACTGATAGGCAACCAATTATATAGGTTTTATAATTTGCTACACAATTGTACACTTTTATGGATTATCTAAAGGGTTGGGCACCTCTATACTCTTTTATAGCTCAACCAAAGGGTAGAGCACCGTTGCACTCTTTTACAAGATTAACCAACAGGTACGGCACCCAATCTTGCGCAAGTTTTTGATTTTTCACCGAGGAGTCAGTCTGTGAGACCCTGACACGTTTTCTTTTTTTGGCGTTTTTAGACACGCGTTATGTGTTTCTGTTGCAGCATGTTTTATTGCTTTTAATGCATGATCGGGCTTAGATATGCATGCGGGGTAGGTTCCCAGGGCTGTGGGCCGTTGTGGCGCGATTCTCAAAAATTTTCAAAAAAAGATATTTTGGAGGCCTATAAATATCTGGAGTTAGATATTTTCATAAAAATATTTTTCAAAACTTCTCCAGTAAGTTTTTTGTTTTCTATCTGCCTTCTCTCTAAGTTCTCGGGGGACCGGGGCTCGGTTTTCGATGATCAAACTGCGGATTTTTGGTATCGGCATCGAGGGCTACGCAACCATCAAGTGAGATTTTATTTCTGGTGAAGCTCGATTTTGCACGTAGTTCGAGGTGTCGAGTTTTCAACTCCCCGAGGTAGGATTCTAGACCCTACTGCTATATAAGGGTGCTATGGGTAAACGCTGGTGTTTTTACCGGGTAGATCTTTGTAGATCTGATTTTATATCAAAGTTGGTTTTTGGGTTAAAATTGGGTTTTTGTTGGTTTTGGTGGATGGAATCAAGTGCCGGGTGTTTCTGTAGTGGCTTTGGTGTTAGGTATAGGCGTGCGTATGTTTGAGGATGTTAAAAGGGAGTTTTGAGGCTTTGATTTGGGGGTTAGAGGTGGAACCCGTAGCTCGGAATCAGTTTCTGGGTGGGTTCAGTCGATTGAACTCATAGGTTCAATCGACTAGATTGGTGTTCTTGAGGTTCAGCCGACAGGACGTCGAGGGTCAGTCGACTGGACAGTGCATTGAGGGGTTTTGGTGGTTTTCAGTGGGTTTTTCAGTCGACTGGGGGTTGGGTCCAGTCGACTGAATTCTGGGCTATTTTATTGGTGGTTCGGTGGTTAAGTTTTGATTTTCGATTGGTGTTCTATGATATTCGATTGATTAATTTATGGGAATTACTTGGTTTAAATCAAGGTTTTGATTTTCGATTGGGTCTTAAAAAAATTAATAACAATTTTTAAAACCTTTTCGAAAACCTTTTAATATAGCAAAATAATTAAAGATTAAAGCAATGCAAAATTGAAGAGGCTAGGGATAGAACCAGACACCAAGGATTTATAGTAGTTCGACTTCTTCCAAGTTTATGTTCACTCCTCAAGTTTTTTCTTGAGAATTTTCACTATGTAGAATGCTTTTCAAGCGCATTTAAAACCTTACAACCTCAAGACTTTCCTTGAGAAAACGAATATTAATAGGCACATTCAAAAGCCTATAACAGCTTCAAGATGATACTATGAAAATAATCTCCTGTTTTCTTCTAATCACTCTTAAACTATTCTTTGATGAGATTTACTCACTCATTCAAAGGATAAAGGGTGACTCACCATTGAATACAATAAATGAAGGGATTAAATGAGAAACACTAACTCTTTTTAGAGAAATTGATTGACAATAAATGAAGAGGTAAAGAGAGATGAGGTAGAAGAACTGGAGTTCAGCAATAAATGAAAGCTTGAAGATTTTGAGTTTGCATCAAGCAATAGAACAGTAATTGTAAGTCTCTAGAGAGATTAACTGCTGAGAAGTAACTCCTTATATAAGCTCTTGAGCATTCATGACCGTTGGAGGTAGGTGAGGGGATTAAATGCCAAAAATTCAACCGTTGAAGTCTGCCGCGAATTTAAATTTTCGTCGTAGGTGTCGACACAAATACTTTTGGGTCAACACTAAATGTCTAGGGTAAGGATCTTCAAGTGATTGGGTCTACAGAATTCTTCTGAGGTGTCGACACAATTTCTGCAATCTTCCTCACCATCACAACGGTGTTGACACAAATGGATATTGTGTCGACTCATTTGAACTTCAACATCCGGGAGAGGGCACTTTGTGTCGACACAAATCTTCTTGGTGTCGACACTAAAATTTTACAGGAACCCTTAGTATATTTGTGTTGACTCATTTAGATATTGATGTCGACACCAAATTTCTTTAGGTGGGCTCGGGATATTTGTGTCGACTCATCTTCAATTTGTGTCGACACCCAAAATCTACAGGTGGCCTCGGTACTTTTGTGTTGACTGATTTGGAATTTGTGTCGACTCAAAGTTCTGGATAACGAAAGTGAGGAACCACTTTTGTGTCGACACAAATTCAATTTGTGTCGACTTATTTTGAGTCCAGAGAACTTCGGCTCTTTTGTGTTGACACAAAAATCATTTGTGTCGACATTAACTTTTAATACCTGAAAACAACTTCAATGACAAGTTAGGGTGTCAAACCATTTTTTCAAAGGTGTTGACACACTTGATATCTTCAAGTATACTTTGCCTTAAATTTTTAACTCAATTATCAATTGGGTTCAACACAAAGTATTATCAAGAATATTTAGGTGTTTTAATCCTCTTGAGAGATAAGTCATTTCTTTTGGCTAAAGGTGTCAACTCATTTGTTCAATATGTGTCAACACTTTTAAAAAAATATATATAAATATTATCCTTTTAAATTCATTTATTCTTAGAAAATGAATTATGAAAATCATCAAAATTAATATAAAAAGATCTTGGGCTAACAATTTCTCATTTTTTGATGATTACAACCATTTCAACATTTTTAGAAAACATTTGAAAAGATTTTTAATAAGGGTTCTCCCCTTATCGATATGCCTTAAACAGAAATATGCATTCGTAAAAGTTAGGTATTCCATCAACATGATAGTATACATTTTAAAGATGATTTAAAATATAAACTTAGAAGTATTTTGAGTTTATTAAAGATTTGTGCATCACAACAATTATGTGCAAGGTGATTTTTCCAAAATCCAAAATGTCATACATATAGATGAGCTATCAAAAGAAATTTATCATACGCAAATATTCATCCATAAGCATAAAAAGTTTAAACCATTCAACCAAACCATTCAATACAACAATAACAGGAAATGTATGTTTAACAAATACAACTTCTCCTTCAATATCAAAAACTACTGAATGAATGTTTTGTTACTTCTTTACTTCACTTTCTCACTTTTTCTGCCTCTCCCCTTCATTTCACCTTCTCCCCTTTTGAAAACCTCAAAAAAGGGTAATCATTGGTTGTCCATGAATTTTTTGAATTGCTTCTTTGCTTCAGCCTTCTGTTTGCTCACAGAGGCTCGTTCATTGAACGATCGAGCTCGTTCATCTTTGGCTTCAGCTACTGCCATGGCTTTAAAAGTGGCACCCAAGGCAAAATCTGCTTCACGCTTTAAACGTGTAGCTTTCTCTTCTTTGGTTTCCTCGGGCTTGAACTGCTTGCTCCAGGCTTCACGGATCCATTGAAGATGTTCCTCAACTTTTTGAGAGTTGGCATGCACGGCTGTGATAATTCCCTGGTCATATTCCTTCCTAACCTGGTGTAGGATTGTCTTGTTGCAATTTACTATGGACACAATGATGTCATCCATGGTTTTGCAAAAGGCTCTCCCAGCATTCATTGCATTCTCAACGTTACACTGAAGGCCACAGTTGGTTTTATCTAAAAGCTTGACTTTATTAGATAAGGAAGATATGGTTCGATTGAGATCAAACATGTCTTGATCGACCTTATTTTGGAAAGAAGTCAAGGAAAAGGATAAATCTTTGATCAAGGAAATAACCTTAGAGAGATCAACACTAAGAGGAGAAGATGAAGAGGCAAATGGAGCAGATGGAGCATGAATATGTGTAGGAGGAGGAGGAGCATGAGAAGAACCAAAAGTGTCTATCCTTGTGGATGGTGGGGCAGGAGAATCAAAGTCAACACGAATAGGAAAAAATTCTCGGGATGCAGATTGAGTGCGAGAGACAGATGGTGTTCCCCATCTGGTGGTCTAGAATCCGTCAACTTTCGAGATTTGCATGTGCTTAAGTGTCGAAGCACCGTACAAATCATGTTTTGAGAAAAGGGACCATCTTCTCTGCAGATAAGTCTACGCCAAAGTGGCAAATAACTTGGGTCAGATACATAGCATGTGGAAAGAAAGCGTTGAACTTACTATGCGATTGCAACATGTCAGAAATAAACAAGAAACCTAAGTCTAGGTCTTTTGTTCCAGGATACACCACATGATGAAAACATGTATGTAAGTAACATCATCGAATTTACCTATTTGGGAAAGAAAAATATGGTTCAGTATATGATACAAGATTCACATCTCTGGCTTAAGGGAGTTTGTTTCTAAGGGCTTAGAGAGGTCAATCTCATCATTCTCAAAAATGTTTCTCACAACATCAGAAAAAGAGAAACCATCAATGTTAAGGGCTCTTTTGTTGTAAGGAATATAAATTTCTCCTTCTGGAATACTAAAGATTTCATTTAAGATTGAGGGGATCAAATGAATCTCAACACCATTTACCCACGTGGTTATGGTGGTGGTCGGAAGTAGGGAGACGTGAAAGTGAGCATAAAACAATTTAACAAGTGTGGGATAGTGAGGTTCAAGGATTTGTAAAAGTCTCTCCCACCGGAGACTGGAGAAGAGATCCTTGAATCGCATTTCTATAGAGTTAAAAAAAGCAAAATCAACACTACGACTAGGAATAACTTTGCGATTTACAAAAGAAGAAAAATAAAGTTGTTGAAATTAAGGGGATTTGAAACTTACGGCTTCAGACAATGCAACTTTCGCGGTCTTCGTCGCTGTTGCCGTTGTGGTGGTCGTCTTCTTTTTTTGGATGCCCTAGGGTTCGAAGAACCCATTTCGCTAGTGCGTTTAGCCCTTTTTCTCATTGTCTTCGGTGGAATTTTGTTCTATTTGATTAAGATTTGAATAGAGGATGAAGGTGGAGATGAAGAGTTGACACAAATTTTAAAGGGAGAAAAATCGTGGAAGACGAATAGTTTTAGAGAGAGAGAGGGAAACGATGCGTCATGTGGGGTTGGTGCCTCTTTATATAGGCATAAAGATTTGTGTCGACACAAATGTCAATTGGGTCGACACTTTTCTTCGCAAGTGTGGGTGACAGAATAAAAATCGTGTCGACACTTTTTCAGTAAGTGTCGACACTTTCGACTATTTGAGTCGACACGATTAAGCTTTGGGTTGACACAAATTTATCAAGAGTCAGACAACGAATTTGAGTCGACACTATATAGAAAGGGGTCGACACTTTTTCTCACAGTGCCACTTCTATACAGTTTTGGGTTAACACAGCACACATATGTGTCGACACTTGTTCAAGTGGTGTCGACACTTTTTCACACATCAATGAGGAATGTCAAAAGCATTTAAATACATTGAAAAGACATAGTTAGTATGGAATATTAATCATGAATTAGGAGCTCATAAGATACCTAGTTCTTTTCTAATATAGCATATTTTTTCTTGATTTAAGGGTTTTGTGAAAATGTCAGCTAATTGGTAATCTATGCCTATGAATTCGAATTCGATATTACCTTTTTGCGCATGATCTCATATAAAATGATGTCTAATCTCAATATGCTTGGTTCTTGAGTGTTGTATTAGGTTCTTGGATATATTAATTACACTTGTGTTGTCATATTTGATAGGGATATGATCTAAACAAAAATCATATTCCTCTAATTGTTGTTTTATCCAAAGAACTTGTGCACAACAGCTTCCAGCTGCAATGTACTCAGTCTCGGCTGTAAACAAGGCTACTGAGTTCTGTTTCTTGCTAAACCAAGAGATTAGTGAGTGTCCTAGGAATTGACAAATTCCACTTGTGCTTTTCCTATTTACTTTACAATCAGCAAAATCAGCATCTGAATAGTCAAATAACTCAAAGGCTATTCCTCTAGGATAGAATAATTCTAGGTTTTGTGTACCTAAGAGGTATCTAAAGATGCGCTTAACAGCGGTCGCATAAGATTCTTTAGCATTTGATTTAAATCTAGCACACATACATACACTAAACATTATATCAGGACAGCTAGCAGTTAAATATAATAGAGATCCAATCATATCTCTATATTGCTTTTCATCTACTACTATACCATCTTCGTTCTTGTCAAGCTTTGTTGTAGGACATATCGGAGTTCCCATAGGTTTTGCTTTCAGCATGTTAAAGCTCTTCAATATGTCCCGTGTGTACTTAGCTTGATTGATGTAGATTCTTTCTTGAGTTTATTTGACTTGAAGTCCAAGAAAGTAGTTAAACTCACCCATCATACTCATCTTGAATTCTCCTTGTATACACTTAGCAAAGTCCTTACAAAGAGATTCATTAGTTGAACAAAAAATAATGTCAGCTACATAAAATTGGACAATCAACATATCATTTCCTTGAGACTTGATGAAAATAGTGGTATCAATTTTTCTTCTTAAAAACTCATTTTCAATCAAGAATTTGCTTAGCCTTTCATACCATGCTCTAGGTACTTGCTTTAAACCATAAGGAGCCTTGATAAGTTTGTAAACATGGTTTGAAAAATCTGGATTTTCAAAGCCAGGAGGTTGTTTCACAAAAATTTTCTCCGAGATAAAACCATTTAAAAATGCACTTTTGACATCCATTTGATAGAGTTTGAAGTTTTTAAAGCATAGAAAAGCAAGCAACATCCTAATAGCTTCAAGTCTAGCTACAAGAGTAAAAGTCTCATAAAAATCGATGCCTTCTTCTTAATTGTAACCTTGGGCTACCAATCGAGCTTTGTTCCTAAGAACTACTCCATTCTCATCAATTTTGTTTTTAAAAACCCATTTTGTACCAATGATAGAGTGTTCCTTAGGTCTTGGGACTAAAGTCTAAACCTTGTTTTTTTCAAATTGATTAAGCTCTTTTTGCATAGCCAAGGTCCAAGACTCATCATTTTCGGCTTCCTCAAAATATTTTGGTTCAGTCTGGGAAAGAAAGGCAAAATTACCACAAAAATTATGTAAAAAAGATCGAGTTTTGATACCTTGCGATGGATCACCAATGATAAGATTTTTTGGGTGACCATGAGCATACCTCTATTCCTTGGGTAAATCTGAATTTTCAGGAGTTGAAGATTCAGTAGCCTCTTGAACTTCAATTTGTTGAGGATTTGAAGCTTCCACTTGATTCAGTTCTTCCTTTTTTATATGAAGATATTTTCAACACCTATTTCCATGTCAACTAAGTTATCTTCACAAAAATCTTTTGAAGAACCAAGGTTAACTTCATAAAAAATATGTATAGATTCTTCAACAACTAAGGTCATTTTGTTGAAAACTCTATAAGCTTTGCTAGAAAAGGAATATCCTAAGAAAATACCTTCATCAGATTTTGCGTTGAACTTGCCAAAAAATTCTTTGTTATTGTTCAAAGCAAAACGTTTGCACCCAAAGGCACGAAAATAGCTGATGTTAAGTTTTCTTCCATTCCATAGCTAATATGGGATTTTCTTGAGAGAAGCTCATATCATAGCTCTGTTTATGATGAAACAAGCGGTATTAATAGCCTCGACCCAAAAGTATCATGGTAGGTTATGTTCACAGAGCACGGCTATAGCCATTTCTTCTAAAGGTCTGTTTTTTTCTCTCAACAACTCCATTTTGTTGAGGGGTTCTAGGAACAGAGAAGTTATGGTTAATTCCATTTTCATCACAAAACTTTTTAAAATCTTTGTTTTCAAATTTTCTACCATGATCACTTCGGATACTTGTGATTTGAAAACATTTTTCATTTTGAACTCTCTGAGATAGTTTTGCAAAAGAGGCAAAAGTTTTATCCTTATGAGCTAAGAATAGCATCCATGTATCTAGAGAAATCATCAATAATAACAAAGGCATATCTCTTGCCACCAAGGCTTAAAGTCCTTGTTGGATCAAATAAGTCCATGTGCAATAGTTGTAATGGCCTAGAAGTTGAAATCTCATTTTTAGAATGAAAAGAACTTCTAACTTATTTGTTTTGTTGACATGTATCACACACTTTGTCTTTTTCAAATTTGATTTGCGGTAACCCAATCACCAATTTCTTTTTCAAAAGTTTAGAAATCAAGTTCATGTGTGCATGTCCAAGCCTTTTATGTCACAACCAACTATTATCACTCAAGACGGCTAAGCACTTGGTGCCATTTTTAGGAAGATCATTTAGAGTAAATGTATAAACATTTTCATGCCTATGACCTTCAAAAATAACTTTGTTATTGGTTGAATCTTCAATTACACACTTAGCATGATCAAAGACAACCTTGTGGCATTTGTCACAAAGTTGGCTTATGCTAAGAAGGTTATATTTCAAACCATTAACAAGAAAAATATTTTCAATAGAAGGGAAAAGAATTTTACCGATACAATCAATTCCTATGATTATTCCTTTGCTATTGTCGTTGAATGTTACAAATCCACCATCCTTTGGTTTGAGGGATGCAAACATAGATTGATCGCCTGTCATGTCTCTTGAGCAAGCGTTATCAAGGTATCATATCCCCTCCTTGAATGATGACTTGAAACATACCGGTAAGGAGAATTAATTTTTGATCTTTGGTACCTAAATTTTCTTGGGTCCTTTGAAGTTAGTTCCTTGAGGATGTGTTCCCTTAGGAATCCAAACCTTCTTGGCAAAGAGATTTGAATATTTTCTATGTAGACAATGTGTGACAGTGTGTCCTTATTCATAGCAATGAAAATAGGTAGCATTTTTGAGATTTGAAGATGCTTTGACAAAAATATTGCTTAAGAACTTTTGTTTCTTCTTTGGTTTATACCCAATCTCGACTTTGTCAAAACATATTTTTGCATGCCAAGAAGTTTGTCTAAGTTGTTGTTTCCTTGAGTAAACTTGTAAACGGTTTTTGTAAGGTCTTCAATCTTTTCATTCAAAATTTTGTTTTTATCCTTCAAAACAAAAACTTGTTTTGATAAAGTAAGTTTTTCACTTTTCAAAGTTTCAATTTCACTTGAGGAGGAAAGAATCAACTTCTTTAAAAAAAGTTCTTAGCACCCATTTTTCTCAATTCACCATACAAATCTTCAAATGCATTCTGTAGCTCATCTAAAGAGAAAGAGTCATGGGTTACCTCATCATCTTCTTTATCCATGAGGCATAGATTTGCAACGTTATTCTCTTCTTTTTTGTCTTCGGAGCTACTGTTGCCACTTTCGCTCCACGCGGCTATTATAGCCTTCTTGAATTGCTTCTTGAGCAAAGGACATTCAGCTTTGACATGTCCGTGTGAGTGTAATGTGATCCCAAGAGGGGGGTGAATTGGAGATTTTAAAATTTCTTTCAAGATATTCAACTTTAAAGCATGCAA
>JAULJZ010158939.1:0-27443 GCA_032270985.1 Heliamphora pulchella | reverse complement strand
CGATAAACGAAGTGCAGTTTTCGACTCTCTTTCAAGCCATTAAAAATAGTTTGAAAATCATTTTAGATCACGACTCACCAGAGCCAATAAAATAAGTTTTCACATGCAATGGGAAAGCGAGGATAAAAACCATTTGTCGACGCATCAGAGATTTGAAAACGATTCCAGTATTACGACTCCCGCAGGCGTTTATACAATACTTTGACTCCCGTAGGCCGATAATACAGCTTTAAGAAAATTTGGTTTATCAATCCCAATATGCAATACAAGCAATACATGTACACGTGCCTCTTCAGGACCTCGTTTCAGCCTTCAAATATCGCACACACACCCACGCCCGTGCCTCATCAAGATCTCGTTTCAATCTGTCAGATATCACACACACACTCACACCCGTGCTTCGTCATGATCTTGTTTCAATTCATCAGATATCGCGCACACACACACACACTCACACCCTTGCTTCGTCAGGATCTTGTTTCAATTCGTCTGATATCGCACACACACTCACACCCATGCCTCGTCAGGATCTCGTTTCAATCCGTCAGATATCGCACACACACCGGCTTTCGCAGCCAACCTCATACACCCACACACGCACACGTGTATCATCACCCAGGATTTACATCTACTGGATCATAAATTCATCTAATCCATTTCATACACATATGCAAACCTAAACCAGGAATTAAAGCATATAACCATGTATCAACACGACGTTCCACACGCCACATCACATGCCTATAAAACTTTAGATTTTAAAGTATAAACCACGTTACACATAACGATATCACCTTATACAATTCACTTACATATATTTCGTATATAAATAAACAGTTATAAATATGCACATAACCATGTATAACCATACATCACGACGCCACCCGCTGAAACAAATCGACATCCACTCACAGGACAACTTACACGACTACCACTGGCCCAAACACTCCCAACACGGCCATCACAGACCCACGACGCTCATCCGCACCAATACAAACCCAACAGCAACCCATGCACCTAATTGTACATCAACAAGCCGCATCTACCATGCACATTACCCACGAGGGCAACACTCAAACGCCCACCCGAGGCTACGACACGACCCCCGAAACTACCACACAACCAATCGAACCCCCAAAAGGAATCCAAAGGTATTTGAATCAACTAATTCCCATAAATTAATCAATTGAATACCAAGGAACACCAATTGGAAACCAAAAACCCAACCAAATCCACCAAAAACACACCCCAGCACTTCAGTCAATCGAACCAAGCCCCCAGTTGACCGAAGACCACACTGGAATCTCACAAAATGCCAAAACACACAGTTCAATCGACTGAGTCCCTCGGTTCAGTCGACCGAACCCAAGATCCAAACTTCAGTCGACCAAACTCCATGGTTCAGTCGACCGAATCTCAGAAGAACCTGATTCCAAGCTACGGGTTTCTACATCCAAACCCCAAATCGAAGCCTCCGAACTCAAATCCAACACTCGTGAACACCCACACGCTTAACACCAAGACCTCAAAAGAAACTCCCGACACCTGATTTTATCCACAGAAATTGTCGAAAACGAGCTTTAAGCCCAAAACCCAACTTTAAAATAAACGCAGATCTACAATAATCTACCCGTTAAAAATACACACATTTACCCATAGCACTCTTATACAGCAGTAGGGCCTAGAATCCTACCTCGGTGAGTTAAAAACTTGACACCTCGATCCACGTGTAAAATTGAGTTTTGCCAAAATTAAAATCTGACCGGATGGTTGCGTAGCCCACCGTGCCAAAAGTAAGGATCCGCTGTTGGATTGTTGAAAATTGAGCTCCGGTCCCCCGAGAACTTAGAGTGAAGGCAGAGAGAAAACGAGAAATTTACTGGAGAAGTTTTGAAAAATATCTTTATGAAAATATCTAACTCCAGATATTTATAGATCTCCAAAATATCTTTTTTTTTTAATTTTCAAAATTTGCGCCACAACGGCCCACGGTCCCGGGAACCTACCCCACATGCATATCTAAACCCAATCATGCATGAAAAGCAGTAAAAACATGCTCAAACGAAAACACATAACGCGCGTCCGAAAACGCCGAAAAAAAAACGGATCAGGGTCTCACGGAAATGCCTACCCCCAACTTGAACTATCCAATGTCCTTATTGGAGGAACACCGACATAGGAGGCAAAAATAAAAAGGTGGAGGATTTTACCTGATCAAAAGGTTGAATCAAATACTAATCATGAAAAATATTAGTGCCAAGCATCCAAACAAAAAGATATCAAAGCATTTAAGTACAGAAGGACTAATATATACAAGAAAATGAAAAGAAATAACTTTTTTATTTTTTTTTATTTTTTAAAAAACTTTAAATGCATAAATTAAGAAAAACTTGGGTTTTCTCCAAAAAGAGCTAAGTTTAACATCTTCAGCCAAACATCAGAAAAAGGTCAGCCTTTTTTGTTTCTCGTAATTAAGTAGATAAGGATCATGTATACAAATTAG
Source organism: Heliamphora pulchella (assembly GCA_032270985.1). Classification (NCBI taxonomy): domain Eukaryota; kingdom Viridiplantae; phylum Streptophyta; class Magnoliopsida; order Ericales; family Sarraceniaceae; genus Heliamphora; species Heliamphora pulchella. The sequence continues at coordinate 24,940 of JAULJZ010158939.1, read as the reverse complement.
TAAGTTAGAACATGTGTCTTTATCCAAGTAAGTCCAAAATTTTGAAAATTTATTATGGGGGTTAAGTTTTGGACGAATCATGACACTTATCAAAAATATTTTCATTCTTATCAAAAATCAAAAGTGTCTGATTTTAAATTTAGATTGAAAAGGTACAATTATTGGCAACCGTTTCTTAAGAGTCTTTTCATATGATGGCATTTCACCAAAAATTTAGAAAACCCTCGAGGAAAACTAGTAAGCTCATATGCCCATTTCAACTCCGAGTAATTTTCCAAATTAATATTTTTTATAGTTGTAACATCTATTTGACTAGGGGACATCGATTTAGAAATTGGAGTTTCTAAATTATCATTTATTACGTGTCCCAAAATTGCACAAATATCACATTCATATTGAACCTTTTCAATTTCTAGAAGTGGTTCTGTTGTATGAATTTTTAAAGCATGAGAATTGATTTCACAAATTTTATCATAATTCTAAAATTGTGAATTTTGAAATAAATTGTCAAGATAAATCCAAGCCTCGTTAGGAGTTTAATTTAAAAATCCATCAGTGCACATGATTTCAATAAAACTGCACGTTTCAAAATTTAAATCTTTCGAAAAAAAATTTTGAATAAGATGCCACGTTTCATAGTTAAGACATGGGCAAGATAATACAAAAAATATAAATCAATCTCAAAATTGTACAAAAGACTCAGATTTTGTTTGAGCAAAATTCACAATTTGTTATTTAATAATAAGAGTCTCACATGGTGGAAAAAATTTATTCAAAAACTATTTAAGCATCTCTTGCCATGTCCTGATTGACTTTTGAGGCAAAGAATAAAGTCAATTCTTAGCCTTGCCTTATAAAGAATATTGAAATAAATAAAGTATGACAAATTTCTCATTAACATATGGATATTTCAAAGTCGAACAAATCTGCTCAAAATTTTCAATATACTCACATGAATTTTTTGAATTTAAACCATAAAAATGAGAAAATAATAAAATCACTTTTGGGTGCACATTAAAGGTGCCTACATTGGTTGAAAAAATCACACAAGATGGAGATTTGATTGCCGTTGACTGCAAATAGGTATCCAATGTCCGCAATGACGTGTAATCATAAATTTCAAAACCCTCAAAATAATTTTCAAAAGAGGCCATTTTTTTTAAGAATAAAAAGAAAAGAATGAAAGAAAGAAAGAAGAAGAAGAAAACGAAAAAAGAGAAAAAAAACTAATACTAGTAATAATAATAATTAGAATAATAAAAATAATAATATAAATGAGAACAAGAAGAATAGAAACTAAAAAAAAAAAGATAGGGTTGGAGGTTAGTGGAGGATAGGAATGGAAGAGTGATAGGAACGAAGATAAAGAAAAATTCCCCAAAATAAGGGTGGAGTAACTAGGTGGGATAGGGTTTCAAGATAAACAGGTTTTTTTTTTTTTTGGAAAAGATAATAATAATAATAATAATAATAATAATAAGAAGAAGAAGAAGAACTAATAATAATAATAATAATAATAATAATAATAATAATAATAATATGGTGGGATTGGGGGGATTAGAATGCGAGGGGGCGGAGAATAGGATTTGGGGAGTGTTTTTTTTTTAATTATTTAAAAATTAATAAAAACTTATAGTGCTTTGGTAAGAATTCAGTATCTATACCAGAATTCCTTCAATGTCGAGTAACCTCCAGTTAATTAATAGAAAATTAATTAAAAAAAGATAGATGAAAACCCTAAACTATCAAAACAAATCTTACAGAACAAATTAAAACTATTCTAAAAATACGCAACCGTGCTTTTTGTCCCCGGCAACGGCACCAAAAATTGGTTCATTGTCATACCATACCAAATTATATATTTAAAATCCTAAACTTAACTACTATTTGGTAGAATAATGGTTAAGTTCAGCTTCATTCTAACGGGGACAAATAGACTACATTATGGTATTCTCAAACTAATATCTAAAATTAATTTGGATTAGAATGTGATTGAGATTATGAAATATGGATGATTTAAATAAAATAAAATAAAATAATAAAAACTATTCTAAAAGATAATCAAAATTTCTAAAGTTTGAATCCACCGTAGACAATATTTTAGTTTCATCTAGATTTTATTTCTTTTAATTGGCTCAATTCAATCTGGTCACGACTACAAGATTGACACGGATTATCAAGAGTATAAGGCCAAATCCAAATCTAGCATATCCTATCTACGATTATGGCATAGATCGTCCGAGTATTCTCAGCACGACCCATCCTATCCAAGCATAGAATATCTCACGTTTTGAATAAGAACAAGAACAGATAACAGTTGTATGATCTCATTATTACAATCATATAAAGTAATAATGGAAATAAATAATCAAATTAAAAGCTCGTTGATCAGAAGTCAACGTATAAAAATTATACAACGAATTGAATCCAAATTAAATTAAAATAAAAATCTAAATTACTCCTAAAATACCGACTAAGAGTTCATCATCCCCTAGGAAGAAGAAGATTAGTCGATCATGTTTCGGCTCAAATTCATGAAAAGTTAAAGAAGAACTAGTTTCTAGGCCTCCGTCTTTGTCTTTCCGTCACTTTTCGGGCCTCCACACTTTCCTTCAAAATCTTTAGAGATTAGATTTTACAAGATTTAGAAGTTTTCTGAATGATTCCCCCAAATCTTGTAATTATACAGTTGATCCACACCCCTTTATTGCAGTGTTTTAATCAAACTGTGACTGTCGCGTTCTGTCTGGATGGTTCCCATTCCGTTTTGACGCTTTTTCAACAGTAGCTTTTTTGTCCAAACACTCTAATTTCTGCCCGGACAAAATTCATCCTGGTCTGATTTTGTTCAGACGCCCATATTTTCGTTTGGACAAATTTTGCAAAATCACAACTGCTCTGTTCTCCCGACTTTAAATGAGCATAACTCCTTCATCCGAACTCCGAATATGGTCATTCTTGTGTCCAAATTGATGTCCCAAAAGTCTACTTTCCAATTATTCTTACCTCATATCAAACTTCATTTTGTACAAAACTTTATGACCAAAATAGTGAAGGTATATCAATTTTCTTCACATATTTTTCGCATATTTTTTGCCGAACTTCTTTTAAAATATTATTTTCTTCACCATTGAACCTTTTTACCGAATTCCTTAAACTTTGAGCTATTATCACTCATGGTTCCGGGTCTTCGGGTCCTGAAATTTAAGAGCAATGTTGTTTTGATCATTTAGCTTCCACATTGGAATTATTGACATTTAACAGATTTTGATTCGTTTTAGACTATTTTTCCACCATCTTGCTTCTTCTTATACTAACACTGAAACACTACTAAAACATATAAATAAACACATAATCGAGGCTTAACAAAGCATACTTTTAAGAATTTGATCAGCACTTCTATGTACCGATCACATTGTCCGAGCCATTTTAGAAAGGGTGTGATTTCTTCTTTCAGCAATTCTATTTTGTTGAGAGGTTCTAAGAGCTGAAAATTGATGGTGTATTTCATTTTTGTCGCAATATTCTTCAAACTCTAAGTAGTCAAATTCTATTTCATGATCACTTCTTATTTGATGTATTTCAATTCCATTTTGTTTTTGAAGTTTAACAATCAAGTTGACAAAATGGTTAAATGCTTCATTTTTGTAAGCTATAAAGCTTACCCATGTAAAGCAAGCATAATCATCAACCATGGTAAGAAAATATTTTTTTTTCTCAAATGCTAGTAGTTCTAATAGAACCAACTAAATCCATGTGTAAAAGCTCAAGAGGTTTTGAAGTAGTAATTGTAGTTATCGATTTAAAAGTCCTCTTAGCTTGTTTTTCAAGTTGGCAAGCCTCACAAACTTTATCATTTGAAAATTTTAATTTTTGAAATCCTTTAACCAAACTTTTTTCAGAAATTTGTTTTAACAGTTTCATATTTACTTGGCCATGTCTTTTATGCCATAATCGGCTATCATTTTCAAAACTTGCAAGGCACTTTATATCAATTTTTGAAATTTATCTATATCTACGATATAAGTTGTATCTGATTTTTTTCCATAAAATTAATTTTATTAGTAATCTTATTTTGAACTTCACTGTGATTTTGTTAAAAAAATAAGTCTAGTACCTTTGTTACAAAGTTGACTAATACTAAGCGAACTATGTTTTAAGCCATTAACAAGAACAACATTTTTAAAATGAGATTTATTTAAATTATCAATGATACCTTTACCTATAATCTCGCATTTACTATTATCACCAAAAGTGACGATGCCTTCACTGTGTTTTGATAAAAGAGAGAATCTCTCTTTTTCTTCAATCATGTGTCTTGAGCATCCACTTTCAAGATACAATGTATTATTTGTTTCAGCTTTTAGAGCCAAATGTCTACAAAGAAACATCATGTTGCAATTTTTGATATCCATCTCATTTTGGGTCTTTTTGTATTAGGTTTTCTAACAAAATAGTTAAATTAAAAATGACCCATTCTTGAATAGTAATAAAATATCATATTTGAAAATGATTTGCTAGGATATAATAATCAAACAATCTTGGGTTTCTTTTGATAATTTTTGAAAGTCCTGCAATGTAACCAATTTCATTTTTATTGGTATAATTTTTTGTGATTTTAGTAGATTATCAAATTTCTTAGAACTTTCTAAAAATCTTTCTAAATCTAGATTAGTTGCTTTTAATTTTTCTTCTAAGTCACTAATTTTGCCTTTAGAAATAGAAAAATCCTATTTTAAATCTTCATTTCTTTTTCTAGAAATGATATCTTCTTTTTAAAATCAATGTTCTTCAAAATTTGTTTTTTAGATTCAAGATATAAATTTTCAAAAACTATATAAATATCTTTTTCGTTTTCTATTTCAAATTCCATTAAATCATCATTTTCTATGAAAATAGAACCAATAAAACCAAATTCACTTACTTTATAATCAAAAGCTTCTGATTCAATTTCATCGTCCCAAGTAGAAGTATAAGCTTTTTGTTCTTTACCATGGATTTTATGTCACGCCCCGAAAATGTAACATTAAAATCCAACAAAATAGCTAAGAAAGAATGCCTAATTAAACCTGATTCAAAAAAATTGGAGGACTAAGTCTTTATTAAAAAACAAACCAAAACCTTCAAGTTTCTTGTAAGAGATGGAAGTAGAAGAGAGTATCTTACTTATAAAACTATCCTCCAAATAAGGTAATTTAAGCTCAAAACGATGCCCAAAAGAAACCAAATAAAATCCCTTTTTAAAAAAAAATTTCAAAGAATTTCACCCAGCGAATATTGTTCGAACGAATTCACCACCACTCGAGCGATGGACTACCCAAGAACAAAATAAGAAAAAAACTGAAAACTTTCTAAGTGTTGGAAAAACACCAAGTTTTGGAAAAGCACCAAGTTTTATCATATTTTAAACATAGTTTTCAATAAACAAAAAACCTGAAATTAAAACATACATTTAGTATTGAAATCACCCCAAACATCACAATAACTCAAAAATTCAACATTTAAACCATGGTATTCAATACAAAAATTTAAGTATTTCACCCAAAGTAATAACCCGACGTCCTCACATGCATACGAATCATGAGTATATGACCTTAGGGCATTACAAAATCGATTTCTAGCAACCCAAATTACATTCATCCAATGTATCAAAAAAAATTACAATTTACATTAATCAATTCACAACGATTCTTCTAAAGAGTTTGTAATTCTATCAAAATAACCCAAAAGGTCTCCACAACCATTTTTCTCATCTCGCTACATTCTTTTCGTTATTACCTGAAATGGGTTATACACCACAAGCCGAGACTCGTAGGAAACAAATAAAAAATGAACAAAGGCATAACATGCGAGGTTGATTAGGTGAAATGCACAACAAGACTTTATCCAAAACCAATTCCATTTTAAACAAATTTCCATTCACATAACTGGATTTTTTACATGCAAACCATAGTTTTAATTTTTTATTTCCTTATCAATTTCAAATCGTTCCGAGTTCTCAAAAGCCCACACGAACACGCGCACACACACGCATTCTCCAATGCCTTTCAAATCCAAGCCAATTCATGGTTTCAATTCCAAGAACCGATGCCGAACGAACTTATAAACCCATACATGGCTACTACCGATCGGGCCATGCAAAACCCGCTAAGTAGCGATGCATTCTATAATCTGCTACAACTAACGCCTATTCACGGTTATTAGCCGATTGGTAGGTCCCCCAATCTGCATAGTTTCTCAATCTTTCACCGAGAAGCTACTTGAGCCCAACCTTAACGATCCATAGATCCAAATCAGTTCATTCATTTCGTTATTTTCAAAATTCTAAACACGAGTCCAACCTAAATATGGTTCCACTCGTCAACACCCAACACAGTTAGGGTTAAGCCATTAAACACAATTTGATTCTCATATGTTTTATATTCGGGCCTAATTAATTTAAAACCCTCAACCAATCATCACATATTTTCATATTTCATCAAAAATTTATATGATTTATTCAAAATTCCTAACCCATCAACTCATGGTACTCACATTTCATCAAAATTCATAAATTTTTTATACTAATAGGTTAATACAATCTCTAATTTATCAAAATTTAAGTTAATTTCATCATTTGAGTTCACCAACCCAAAAGCCCCAATTTGTTCAAGGTTTGACCCAATTCAAACCCTAACTTTTCAATTCATAAATTAAAGGTTCTCTAATGACAATAACATGATAGATTTAATATAAATCATCCATAAACTTAAGATTCAACATTTTTTAACATCAAACCCCAACCAAGGGTTCCAAAAATATAAATTTTTATTCTTTTGTGTAGATACACAAAATATACAACTCATATACATCAATGTTCACGATTAGTCTTAATCCTACTTCTTAGATGACAAATTCACACGAAACCAAGCTCTAATAAATTCCAACAACCCAAATCACCAATCGATTGGTGAGGAGGGAGTTTCCAACGCGTAGAGTGATTTTTCAATGGTGTAGAATTGTGAGACTCTGACCCGTTTCTTTTTTTTGAAATGTGTAAGTGTTGATGGTGTTGGAGTTAACACTTGACCTTAGTGATGTTTTAGGTGCATATTTGGGCCTATGTGTGGACACTGGAAAAGTTTCTTGAAATTTCAGTAAGGATTCAGTCGACTGAGGTGGTGAATTCAGTCGACTGAGTGACCTGTATGGTGGTTTAGTCGACTGACATGGAAGATTCAGTCGACTGACCAGTGGCGGTGGAGGATTCTTGGTTTTTCAATAGCTTTTTAGTCAATTGATGTGGTGGATACAATCGACTGGATTTCTATACGGGACTGAGCCTATAAATATCAAGCTCTTGGAAGATATTTTAAAAAGTTAACTTCTTGAGTAAGTTTCATTTTGTTCTTCCTTCTCTCTAAATTTTGATGGGCCTGAGGATCGATTTTCAACGATCTAACAGCGAATCCATAGTATCTGTGTTGGGGGGCTTCGCATCTATCCAGACGGAATCTCGTTTCGTCAAGTTTATTTTCGAGGCATCGAGCTTTTGGCTCAACGAGATAGGATCCTAGACTATATTATCGTTAAAGGGTGCTACGTGCAGTTATACGCTTTTTTATCGGTTAAAATTGCTATAAATGTTGTATTTTATGTTTAAACCATGTTTGTTCGGATAAAAAGCATATTTTGCATTTTTCTTAGTTTATTACATGTTGCGAATTCGTGGATGTTCGTGATTTTTAAAAATGTTATTTTAAAAATGGTGATTTTGAAAACGGTGATTTATGAAAATCTTAAAAATCGTGTTTTGGAGGTTTGGAGCTAACTCTTGAGGTTGAGCCTCGAATTTGAAACGTTTTGATAGAAATGGTGGAAATATTTTTGAAAATGTTATTTGATCTCCATGATTAATGGATGATGTGGCGGTTGGCTATTGGATTTATTTATATATGATTAATATGTAACTGTTTGAAATATTCTCATAGTCGAGTTACGGGTTGATTTTTAGATGATTCTATAAATGTGCCGGGATAGCGGGTGCGTATTGGGCCACCATTGCTCCTCGGTGAAAGTTTGAAAACTTGTGCAGGTGGTGCTTCGTTCTTTTCGGTTAATCCCCGTAAAGAAGTCGGGTGCTTCATTCCCTCAGTTTAGTCGTAAACGAAGTGGTTTACATTGTTGTAACTCCGTATAGAACTTGTTATTACCTAGCAAGTCTTAAGTGACTAAGGACTAGGGTAACAGGCAAGAGTCTATAGTTGTTACCTCTGTTTTTGGTGTGATAGAGTCGATACATAGGTGAAGGGATGTCACGCCCCAAACACCAAGGTCACGCGAAAGCCCACCCAAACACCGTTTAATAAAATAAGATTTGCCGTTAGAAAATCACCAACTCAAAAAAAATATGTCATTTGGATAAAAATCTCCACAGTTCAACTCTCACAAACTGTAAACATGCATTCTCATACATGAATAAATATATCGCCTCAAGGCGTACAAAACCAGCCTTTTGAAACAGGCACTACATGTAAAAGTACATGTCCAAAATAGGAAGACTACAGCAAGCTCTCCATCACCACAAGCCTCTAGGTCAGCTTCACATGGTCACCTAAAAATGTTTTTATAGAAAAAATCCCACACCGTGAGCCGAAGCCCAATAGAAAAAAATAGTAAAGCTGTAAAGCAGGCTATGCAATCATATGGTGGGAGCTAGCTCGACCACAAAAGCCAAAAAGATTTTTCTCTCAAAATCACAAGTTTTCCATCTGAAAACTATCATGTTCATCCTTGAAACTATGCATATCATTCTAACAGATATCATGCCACAGTTAAGGAAAAGCTGTAAAACACAGAATTCTCCACTCAGGTCACACATCCGAGGAGAAAAGATAAAATGTAATCATATGTACCGACTCTGCCACACTGACAAAGGTAACAACTATAGACTCCTTCCCATTACCATAGTCACCACTCAAGGCCTGCTCGGTAATGACAAGTTCTATACAGAGTTACGACAACGACGCCATTAACGGAGGCAACCGAACCACTCAATTTACGGGAACTGGCCCAAAATACAGAGTACCTACTGCTTAATTTACAGGACCTGAGCCCGAGGGTATAAAGCACTCACACACACTCAATTTACGGGGACTAACTCAAAAGTACAGAGCACCTACGCTGTGCACGTTTCTAGACTTGCACCGAGGAGCAATGGAAGCCCAACTCAACCATACCCACTGTCATGGTACATTTATGGATAAACATTTCAAAACCCAACCGTAGTTCAACTACGAAAATTTGTAAAATAGTTTTACATCGCATGTATATAAAAGGGATCCAATCCATCAACATGGAAATCTACAAGCATGTAACAACATATTTCTAACAAAATTGAGACTCAACCCCAAGGGTTAGCTCCAAACCTCCACAAACATATTTTTTTTCATAAAAACACCTCATTTTCAAATTTTCTTTTGAAAACCACGGGTCTCAACACATCGAGATCATGTATAAACCAAGAAAAGGTGTGAAACCCATTTTTTACCCGAAACCAAGGTTTAAAACATGAAATTCACATTTAATGCATTTTTACCTAGTGAAAGCAAGTATAATTACATACAACACCCTTTAACAGCAATAGGGTCTAGAATCCTACCTCAAAGAGCTAAAAGCTCGACGCCTCAAAATCCAACCTCGTTGAAACGAGAATCTGTCCGAATGGATACGAAGCCCACGTCGCCGACAGCAAGGATCTGCTATCGAACCACCAAAAACAAAGCCCTGGGCGCCCCGAAAGCTAGAGAGAAGGTAGAGAAAAGGTGGAGAGAAAGAGATTTGCTTGAAGAAGATATTTTGAGTCTCCAAAAAAATATTTGTAGCTTATAGATTTTTGCACCCAGGACCCACCGCTCGAGCGCCCAAGCACTGCTCGAGCGGACCCCTTGCCGACATAGGCCCTGCCACACCATCGCTCGAGCACCCAAGCACCGCTTGAGCGGTCACCTCTCGGACCAACACTCTACCACCAGCCCACTCGAGCGCGCTCACCACCGCTCGAGCGGTCGTCGCTGGGAGAGAAAATGAAAGAAGGTAACCAAGTTGAACCCCCCGCATGCATAACATGTATAACACCTATACAAAACATGCTATTCTACAACTGAAAACATAAACCATACACCAAGAAATACATATATGGAAAAGAACACATCGACATATATAAATATCTCAAAAAGAGACGGGTCCCGGTCTCACAAGGGATATGGGCAAAAGGGAGAGTTCAATGGGTCTTGGTCCCATACCCGGTACCTCGCCAGGACCCAAGAGAGAGAGGCCCAGTATATTTCCATGAGTTCAGCTATTGTGGGTTTGACTTAGGTTCGGTTACGAAGCTGAGTAGCCGAGCATATGATACATAAAAACGAGTTCTGACAACACATTAAATGCGATTTGACGTAAAAGGTACAACATTCAATGTGATGTGATCTAGATATGACAACATTTAAATGTGATTCGACCAGTTGTTCCCCATTCAACAAGAGCTGTGTTCGATGAGGCATTTACTACGCACGTCTCGGCCCCGTTAAAGGGTCGAGAGGCTAGCCTTGATGATGATGTGACAGGAATGGATTTACGAGTCTGACATCACCGCTAGTACGACAGTGGCAGGTGCAGAGCCATTTCTGTAGGGCTATGTGTCAGGAAGGAAAGGATAATTATGAGGATACAGGAGAGAGAAAGTGAGTCATCCATTATAAAAAGAGCTCATAGACACCAAATAGAGCGGGGAATATTTCTTTTGGTACGTATCAATATGAGTTGGGCATCTAACACCATTTCTATTTGTTAAGAAACTCTTCCAGACTTCGTCATCGGAGTGGCTTCCGACGACACGCCATCGGCCAGCTCATGTTCGTTCATTTTTGTAGGTGTCGGCATATAGACAGGTTCATTCGGGCTGGGTTCAACCCATCAAAAAAATCTATTATACAGGTTTGCCCCTTACATTTGGCGCTGTCTGTGGGAACTTAGTCCCTAACATTGTCAATGGCGACACCATCGAAGGTCCCCATTGTCCTTGACGAGTATGCTACACCATGTATGGAGGGAGCGCAGAGACCAAAGAAGGGAAGGAAAAAGTCCCCTCTAGGGAACAACCAGGACTCTCGAGCATGATCTTGCCCACAATTCCACACTCCGTGCAATGGGGCAAGAGATCCTAAGGCTCCACTCAACTCTGAAGAGCCAGGGCCAAAACCACCGAACCCCTTTGGGAAGTTCCCACTTTGACGGACCAGGGGCATCCGGGCCCAGGGGAAATGAAGGACGGGAAACGATCAACTTGGGACTGGGAGAGGTTCTCAAGGAGTTCACCAAGCAAGGAGTGATTTCAAGTACAGAAGGAAGCAATTACACTCTGAGAAAGTCTAGACGAGATAAAGATCCATCGCGAGGATGCAAGGAAGAAGTGGAATCGAAATACTACACCACGGCCGAGCTAAGTGAAGTTTGGGAAGGAGTAGTCACCACGCCCTTTTATGAGTGAATAGACCAAACCGATCCACCCCATAGTTTTTCTTTATCGGGATTCAAATCTTATGACGGTCGTTCTGACCCCGCACACCCACATCAGCCATTACAGACAGATGATGACGTTGTGGAGCGAAAATGACACCCTTACGTGCAAGGTATTCCTATCTAGCCTAGGAGAGGCCGGTCTGCGGTGGTTTGATCGCCTCTCACCTTGATGCATAACGAGTTGGAAGGACTTGTTCAAGGGATTCGAGGAAAGATTCGTTACGAATACTAAGATCCCTAAAGAAATAGATTCACTCATGGCATTGCGAAAGGGAAATAATGAGTCGTTGCGGGATTACTTAAGAAAGTACTAGAAGTGCACAATGACATTGAAAATTACAACGAGGAGCTGGCAGTTGCTTCATTCAAATACGGACTCCAACCGGGAGGAAAGTTGAGGATCTCCCTTACTAAAAAACCACCTCAAGGATAGATCGAGCCCAGCACTAGCGAGCAAAAGGCCAAGGGCCATGCCACCGAAAACGCCAATTAGACTAGGAGCAACTCCAGGGGAGCCGTGAACGCAGTCTTCAAAGAGTCCATTCACAAAATTTTACCCTAAATCAAGGATAGACCCTATTTTTAGTGGCCTGAAAGATTGCCAGATTCGGTCGTCCAATCGGCAATAGAGAGGGGCATCAGATGGAGGTGCTTCTATCATCGGGAGCGAAGTCATAAGACAAAAGATTGCCAAGCCTTTAAGAAACATTTAGAGGATCTAGTGCAATAGGGGCATCTGAAGGAATTATTGGAAGAAGCAGAGAGGCTAAGGACTCCCACCACGGCGAAAGTCGACCCCTCGCATAGGTCGGTGAACCATGGAGTCATTAGTGTAATTCATGGAGTGGCTGAGGCAGAGCAGAAGCATACCATGCGAGGACAGATGAAGAGGTTTGGGCACATTACCAAAGTCATGAAGGTACAGCCGGTAGCGAGCAAGAGGCCGAGATTGGACGGATGTGAAGGGAAAATTTTGTTCTCGGATGAGGATATGGAACGGGTGCAGCATCCGCACAATGACGCTCTGGTAATATCCCTCAATCTTATGGGCTTCGAAGTAAAACGAGTGTTGGTCGACCAGGGAAGCTTGGTCGAGATAATGTACTATGCTCTATTTAAGAAGCTTGGTCTGTGAGATAGGGACCTAACCCCATCTCAGACTCCATTCATTGGCTTCAACTCCCAGCCAGTTTGGCCTATGGAGAGGGTCGCCGTGCCAGTGGAAGTTGGAATGACCGAACTCACAGTAAACTTTTTGGTTGCTGATGCTCTCTTGGCCTATAATGTCATTATGGGTCGAACGTGGTTACACGAGTTAAAGGCCGTCCCCTCTACAGATCACCAGATGTTGAAGTTCCTCAAAGCAGGAGGAGTTGAGGTTGTATATGGGGACCAGACCACATCCAAGAATTGTTTCGTGACGGTCTTGAAGACTGAGGAGCAGGCCAACGAGGTGAAAATCATTGAGTCAAGCGACGTGACCACCTGAGAGGATGTTGGACGGGAAGCCCAAAACAAGGCCATAGAAGAACTCGAGACAGTTAGAGTCAGTTGTGGTGATGAGGAAAGATTTTTTCTCATTGGCTTCGCCTTGGCCGATCATGAGAGAGAAGAGCTGCTCCATGTGTTGCAACAAAACTTAGAGGTGTTCGCTTGGACCCCATACGAGATGCAAGGTGTTGACCCTACCTACATCTCTCACGCATTGAATGTTAATCCCATATCCAAGCCGATGAGGCAGAAGAGATGACACTTGCCGCCACATCACGCCGAAGCTGTAGCCGAAGAAGTGGGGAGACTGCTGGAAGCAAGGGCAATTAAGGAGGTTCAATATCCGGACTGGCTGTCTAACATGGTGGTGGTCAAGAAGAACTGCGAGAAAATAGAGGGTTTGTATGGATTTCACAAACCAAAATAAAGCTTGCCCAAATTATAGTTTTCCTCTCTCAAAGATTGATCAACTCACGGACTCAATGGCGGGGCATCAACGCATGAGTTTTTTAGATGCATATCAGGGCTACCACCAGAATGCCATGAGGTACCACGATCAAGAGAAGACCTCGTTCATTACCCTCCAAGGTACCTATTGTTACAAGGCCATGCCGTTCGGCCACAAAAATGCCAGGGTAACTTTCCAACGAATGATCACGAAGATGTTCGCTGAAGTCTTGGGGAAAAAGATGGAAGCCTACATAGATGATATGGTGGTAAAGTCCAAAAAGAAGGAGGACCATTTGGCCAACCTCCAAGTATCTTCGACATCCTCAAAGTTCATTGCCTACTTCTAAACGCGGCCAAATACGCGTTTGAAGTCAGATCGGGAAAATTCCTTGGATTCTTAGTTACTAACCGAGGGATTGAAGCCATTCCAGATCAGATTACAGCTATCCTAGGAGTCCAAAGGCCAAACTCTGTGAAAGAAGTACAAAAATTAATAGGGATGACGGCTACCTTGAACAGATTTATCAGCCGAGCTCCAGATAAGTGCAGACCATTCTTTTTTACACTAAAGAAAGGAGAGAAATTCTGTTGGAACGAAGAATGTGATTGATCTCTCAGCGAATTGAAAACATATTTAACCTCTCCACCTCTGCTTTCTACTCCCGAAGAAGGAGAGGTGTTATACCTTTACTTGACAGTGTCCTCACATGCCGTCAGCGTGGTGCTTGTAAGAGAAGAGGAAAAATATGCCCATATATTATGTCGGCCACACTCTCTTAAGGGCAGAAACGAGATACCTACCACTAGAGAAGCTCGCCTACGCGTTGGTCATTGCGTCAAGGAAGCTACAACATTACTTTCAAGCCCACGCTATCATTGTGCTCACTAAATATCCGTTGAAAGTCGTATTCTCGAAGGCTGACTTAACAGGAAGGATGACCAAATGGGCCGTGGCTGATTTCATTGTCGAATTTGCAAGAAAGGAGAACGAGGAGCAAGTGGACAAACACTTTGAACTGCCTAGTTTAGAGGAACTTTGGAGTCTTCATGTGGATGGGTCGTCAAACAACCGAGGGTCATGAGTGAGGATGGTTCTCACATCCCCAGACGGCCAGGTATTAAAACAAGCCTTACGTCTGGGTTTCACCACTACAAATAATGAGGCCGAATACGAGGCCTTGCTAGCAGGGATCGAAGCGGCGAAAAAGCTTGGCGTCATTGCGCTGGAAGTTTTTAGCGATTCTTAACTCACCGTTAACCAACTAAACGGTGAGTATGAGACAAAAGATGACCGGATGGCCAGATACCTCAAAAGGGTAGTGGAATTCATGGGACAATTCACGACGATCAAGATACAGCGCATAGGCCGAGCCAAGAACAGCCATGCAAATAGTTTAGCCAATCTCGCTTCGGCGACGATAGGAAATGGAGAAAGAACAGTGGTGGTGCAGTTCCTCCCGACTTCGTGCATACATGACTCGCACGATGAGTAACGGGAGGCCCTCCCAGTGGAACGTTCACCGTCTTGGATGGACCCAGTTATCTCATTCTCAAAACATGGCATACTACCGATCGAGAAGAAGCAGGCACACAAAGTTAGGCTAAAGTCGGCTCGATTTTGGCTCTCTCAAACAGACAAGTTGTATCGTCATTCTTACACGGGACCGTATCTTCTATGCGTACATCCCAGCCAAGTAGAAGACCTTCTCTATGAGATCCATGATGGGATCTGCGGAGGTCATACAGGGGGACGATCACTTGCCCATAGAGCAATTTCTCAAGGATATTAGTGGCCCTATAAGCAAAAAGATGCCCAACAATACGTAAAATGATGTGAGAATTGTCAACTATTTTCCCCTTTTATCTATCAACCCGTGGGGAAGCTAAATCCGCTAATGAGCCCATAGCTGTTCGCGCAATGGGGGTTAGATATCGTCCGTCTGTTCCCTAGGGCGTTTGAAAATAAAATGTTCATGGTAGCGGCAACGGATTACTTCACGAAGTGGATAGAAGCAGAGCCACTCGCCAACATAAGGGAGTCAAACATGAAAAAATTCGTATGGAAGAATATCATCACGAGGTTTGGGATCCCCTGAGCCCTCATTTCGGACAATGGCACACAATTCGATGGAAAGTTATTTCGGTAATTCTGTGCCGAACTCAAAATAGAGTTCTATAACTCTACCTAGGCTTATCCTCAAAGCAATGGATAGGCAGAGGCTACAAACAAAACGATCCTGATCGGGATTAAGAAGAGACTTGACAAAGCAAAGGGAAGGTGGGTGGAGGAGCTTCCCCACGTCTTATGGGCTTACCGAACTACCCCACACAGATCCACTGGAGAAATGCCTTACTCGATGGCTTATGGCACCGAAGTCATAATTCCACTCGAGATCGACCTTCCAACGATGAGGACCGACGAATTTAACCTTGAAAAAAATGGGGAGTTGTTAGCTTGCGAGTTAGATCTGATTGAGGAAACAAGAGAAGCAGCACTACTCAGAATCAGATCTTATCAGTAGGAGATGAGCAGGGCTTATAACAAAAGAGTTAAACCAAGGGAGTTCGGTCTTGGAGACCTGGTCTTAAGGGAAGTGATGGGCAATACAAAAATACCAAGGGAAGGGAAGCTTGGACCGAATTGGGAAGGACCATACCAAGTCAAAACGGTCGTGAGTCCCGGTGCCTATTATCTTGAAGACGCAGAAGGGAAGCAAGTCCCTTGGCTGTGGAATTCGACTAACTTAAGGGTTTTTTACCACTAAGTATTGTACCACTTGCACTATATTGCCGCTAAAAGGATGAAAGACCTATTTTGTTGATGTGTGGATATGATGAAAGGAACCTATTTTATTACAATAGGATCTGCTTTTTTCCCTCTACGATTAACGTATCTAATGTTGATGCTCCAGCTCGGCCTGAGGATAGAACATCCTCTCAGGAGTTAGAACAACTCCTAAGATTTTCAACAACCCCTCGTTGAAGAGGGCCAGCTCAGCCTGAGAATAGAACATCCTCTCAGGATTTGGAACAACTCTCAGGATTTCTAACAACCCCTCATTGCAGGAGACCAGCTAGGCCTGAGGATAGAACATCCTCTTAGGAGTTGAAACAACTCCCAGGGTTTTCAACAACCCCTCATTGAAGGGGGCCAGCTTGGCCTGAGGATAGAGCATCCTTTCAAGAGTTAGAACAACTTCTAGGATTTTCAACAACCCTTCGTTGAAGGAGGCCAGCTTAGCCTGAGGATAGAACATCCTCTCAGGAGTTGGAATAACTTTCAGGGTTTCTAATAACCCCTCGTTGAAGGAGGCCAGTTCGGCCTGAGGATAGAACATCCTCTCAAGAGTTAGAACAACTCCCAGGGTTTCTAGAGGCCAGCTCGGCCTGAGGATAGAACATCCTCTCAGGAGTTGGAACAACTCCTAAGGTTTTCAATAATCCCTAGTTGAATGGGCCCAGCTCGGCCTGAGGATAGAACATCCTCTCAGGAGTTGGAACAACTCCCAAGGTTTCCAACAACCCCTCGTTGAAGGAGGCTAGCTCGGCCTGGGGATAAAACATCCCCTCAGTAGTTGGAATAACTCTCAAGATTTCCAATAACCCCTCGTTGAAGGAGGCCAGCTTAGCCTGAGGATAGAGCATCATCTCTGGAGTTAGAATAACTCCCAGGGTTTCTAGACGCCAGCTCAGCCTAAGGATAGAACATCCTCTCAGGAGTTAGAATAACTCTCTGGGTTTTCAACAACCCCTTGTTGAAGGAGGCCATCTCGGCCTGAGGATAGAACATCCTCTTAAGAGTTGGAATAACTCCCAGGGTTTTCAATAACCCTTCGTTGAAGGAGGTCAGCTCGGCCTGAGGATAGAACGAACATCCTCTCAAGAGTTGGAACAACTCCCAGGATTTCCAATAACCCCTCGTCGAAGGAGGCCAGCTCGGCCTGAGGATAGAACATCCTCTCAGGAGTTGGAACAACTCCCAGAATACCCTCTCAGGTGTTCAGACCTCCTGGGTTACTAAATAATCCATGAAGTGGGATACAACATACAGGAACCAGAAATAGATTTCACTTCATTAAGGACAGTACATGATACGGGGAGCGGCCTTACATAAGCAAAATAGCTGATTCCCCGAACTTTAAAGAAAAGTAAAAAATAAAAACAAACAAAAAGTACTCTCATATCTAGGCTTCGTTCACCACCTCCGGTCGGCCTCCTTCCTTTTCCCTCTCATCGTGGCCGTCATCAAGGATTTCTACCACTTCCTCCCCATTGAAGGTATGACGACTGGTAGCCGTATCCTGCATATCTCTTGGACGAGAAAGTGACAGTTCTGGAGGGACCTCGAGGTTGGAAGGATCTACCTTGGCAATTTGCTCATCGACGGCAGTAGCAGCGTCGGTGTCTGTTGGGGGCTCGCTACAGAGGAGGGAATCCAAGGGAACACCCGCCCACTCCAAGCCCTGTTTGTAACCAAGGGCGAGGAGCTCGATCTTGATTTCCTGCACCTGATTGGCCAAGTGGGCACCACATTCATCCCACCCTTGCTGCCAGAGCATGTCGTCACGTTCGTCCCTGGAAGCTTGGAGGTCGGCAGCTATCTTTTTCTATGTCTCCGCCTTGGCTTGAGCGGCAGCAATGGAGGACCAGAGTTCGACGTTGGCAGCAATTATTGTGGCATCCTCTTCCTTTGTCTTTTTCACCTCTTCCTTTGCCCTCCTCTCCTCCTCCTCGACTACCTTCAGTCGAGCCTCCAAGCCTCGAAGGGCCGAGGTACTACGAGCTAGATCCACTTCCAGGCTCTTCGCATGTTTGGTGGATTGTGTGAGCGCTTTTCTAAGCTTCTTGGTTTCCCTTGAGACCTCGGCAAACCGATCATGAAGCACGGTCATGGCTTGTAGTTGCTTACCACAAAAACACGTGGAATGAATATCAAAGAATTCAATGTATACAAGTAAAAAAAGAGTGGCACTATGGTTGCAGGGCTGCTTACCTCAACGCCGAACTAATACACTCTTTCGAAGAGGGAAGGTAGGTTGACGCTTGAATGGTTGGCAATGTCGAGGGGCAAAGCCATTCCCCTGGCAAGGCACTCGACAACACTGTCGGTCTTAAAAGAATCGCCAACATTGAGTCGACGGCCTTGCACGATAAACTCTGGGAGCCAAGAGGCAAGAGTAGTGGCTGCAGTTTCCCATCCACCGTAGGCGGCGTCATCTCGGCAATGACCATGCTGTCTACTCGGACCAAGCATCGGTGTTGAAAGGGGCACGCTTCTAGAGGAGATGATGATGGAGGCCGAGTAGCACCACCAGTCGCCGTCTGCTCGGTGGCCGGGCTCGAGGCCGGCACAGGAGGGGGTGGAGGGATTTGCGGGGGTAACTCTCTGGGAGGAGGTGGTAGAGGATCCAAAATCTTGATGGAAGGGGTGGCCGAGGTGCTTGCTAAGCCCCGACTGAGCACCGTCGATCTCAAATCAAACGTTCTTTGGCGCGGCATGTCTTCCTCCTCTTCTCAGTTTTCTTGCTGAGGGGGGATGCTGGTAAGGCCGGGGGAAGTGGATCCTGAAGCCGAACGCTCCTGTGTTGAATATTCCTTCTGTAGTTCGGCACGCAGTCGAGCAAGTCAGCGGTCGAACGGGTCTCTCTGATATGTAGGCAACGCTGAACTTCGTCAAAGTTGGCTTGCCGCTTCTTTTGTTTGGCTAGAGATGCCACTGAAAAAGACGAAGAAGGAAACAATGAATAGAGTAAAGGAACAACATATGCATTAAATAAAAAAAGGGGAGGAACAACAAAGAAAGAAGCAAGCCGAACCGACCTGGACTCCCTGGGACCCTTGGAATTGACTGGCCAGCAAGTCCAGCATGGTTGGGCAGGAACTCGAAATCTCCTCCCACCAGAATGTAATCATCGCCGTGCTTATCCAATTCCGGAAGATCAAGCACCATTTGTTGGGCATCGCTCCTCTGGCGGAGATAGTAGGTACCATCGTTGCAAGCGATGGTATAGCTATGAAAAATCTCAGGAATGCCGAGATTCAGATCATACCAACGATTGATCTCGGCTACTCCTATAACTATTCTTATGAAATTAATGAAAACCAGACGAGGGGTAAGGCGGCAAGTGGTGAGCATCTCCCTGGGGAGGGGGTCGACAGGGAAGCGGACCCCGGCCTCCACAACGGAGGTGATGGGAAAAGCCACCTCATTTCCCCGAGGAAGAAAAGGAGAGCCGGAGACATCCAAATCACAATAACGAAGTGTAACAAACAGGGGAATGCAGTAACGGGTCCTAAAGGCTGCTAAGGCAGTGGGAGTGTTTACTTCTTTTACGAATTTCTCTTTACGGACCCTGACAAGGTCTAAAATAGAAAACAAGAGGGGGAAAGGGGAGATAGGACTCGAGGGTCAACTAACCTAAACCCACGTAGATTATCGAAGAAGATGGTAGGAATGATGGTGGTCGGAATATTCCCTAGAATCAGCGATGGCAATGGGTGGCTGAGAGAAGGGAGAATATCGAAGAAGAGAGGCTCTGAGACAATGGATGTCGAAAGAAAGGAAACTCGAAGCAACAAACTCCATTTTATAGGATCTCTCTCAAAGCATCCAAACGCCAGCCGTCGTCTCAGGCAGACAAAACGTCTCGCCATTATTGTTCATCATTATCCTTCATTGGGAAGGAGCGAGGCGTCGATCTTAGACCTAACCGCGCACTGACGCGTGGCAAGGAGTAAATGTCATCAATCGCGTGGCGGCGGAACATTGAATACAGCCAAAGTAAAGACGAATGAGTGAATCAGTTCCCCTCTAACCAAGCAAGAGGAGAACTGAGGAGCAAATGAAGGGATATGGGTTGAATGGAGAGTTCAATGGGTCTTGGTCCCGTACCCGGTACCTCGCCAGGACCCAAGAGAGCGAGGCTCAGTATATTGCCGTGAGTTCAGCTATTGTGGGCTCGGCCTAGGTTCGGTTGCGAAGCCGAACAGCCGAGCATATGATACATAAAAACGAGTTCTGACAACACATTAAATGCGATTTGACGTAAAAGATACAATATTCAATGTGATGTGATCAAGATAGGACGATATTTAAATGTGATTCGACCGGTTGTTCCCCATTCAACAAGCGCTGTGTTCAAGGGGGCATTTACTACGCACGTCTCGGCTCCGTTAACGGGTCAAGAGGCTAGCCTTGATGATGATGTGACAGGAATGGATTTACGAGTCTGACATCGCCCACTAATACGATAGTGGCAGGTGCAGAGCCGTTTCTACAAGGCTATGTATCATGAGGGAAAGGATAATCATGAGGCTAGAGGAGAGAGAAAGTGAGTCATCCATTATGAAAAGAGCTCGTAGACACCAAACAGAGCGGGGAATATTTCTTTTGGTACGTATCAATATGAGTTGGGCATCTAACACCACTTTTCTTTGTTAAGAAACTCTTCCTGACTTCATCATTGGGGTGGCTTCCGGCGACACGCCGCCGGCCAGATCACGTTCGTTCATTTTTGTAGGTGTCGGCATATAGACAGGTTCATTCGGACTGGGTTCAACTCATCAAACAAATCTAATATACGGGTTCGCCCTGTACAATAGGAATTATTTTCTCAGCTGTGCGATCAGAGTAAAAAATAACGTTTTGTTCTCGACTGTGTGATCCGAGTGGAAAAATAATGTTTTTGGTTATTGTTTTTCCTTAACTGTCAAACGTTGTTTTGCATTGTTAAAATACTTGATTTTAAAGATGGAAAACTGTTTTTAGACTCGTGTAAGTCTAATGGAAAACTTTGAATTTTATGAAGTAAAATCGTTTTGAGAGTCGTGTGAGTTGAATGAAAACTTGTAGTTTTGATAAGTAAAACCGTTTTGAGACTCATGTGTTTGAGTCAACTATGTATTATGTGATTGTAATTTGCACACCAATAAATATTGTTATGCTCGAACTTTCTCGAGAGAACTATGATTAAAAAATGTAGAAGTCGTACTGAACTGTAACAATAATTAATTTAAAATTTAAATAATTTAAACTTTAAATTAAAAAATTTAATTAAATAAATTTTCTGCAAAAAGATAAGGGTCGACCCATAACTCGCGACCCGCGACTTGAGCCCAAGCCCGAGTCTGGCTCGGCTTGGTCGGCTGGCGACGGCGGCGCGCGCGCGCGGAGTTTTAGTCGAATCCACAATTGGATAGGTCATGCCCTTCCACAAAATTAGGTACCCCGAATGAGTACACCCCTTAGGCCACCATTGGCTTATATAAGCCACTCACTCAATACTCTCACAATAAATGTGGGATTGAGCTTAGTTACCATTACTTTGTCAATTTTAATGACATACTTTTGAAGTCAATTTTTCATTCACCTATTAATGATTTTAAATACCACAAATCTATAATTACTTTACTCATGGAGATAAATAAATTAGAACTTAAAATCATCAAAAAAAACTAATTCAACAAAAAAAATAATTAACTTCAAAATTAACTAAAAATTATATTTAAATTTTTCAAAATCCACTTTTTTTTCAATAAGAATAACACATATGGTATTTAGTGGTGACTCTAAAAATTCTTATTGTTAAGATCATTTGCTCGAGTAAAAAATGTAAAATGAATAAAGAATAAAGGTGTTGGCTTTGCTTTCTACTGTTTAACTATCTTCAAGTGACCTTTTTTCGTAAAAATATATTAACAAAAAAATCTGAACTTGTTAGAAAAAATTAAATTTCATGTCAAGGATTACTCTTCTATTATTAATCTATCACAAGCTAAATTTAACATCTCAGTGATAAATAAAATATATTTTTAATATGTTTTATTATTATTTTGATAAAAATATAAATAAATAAACTTTTAAAATAGTATTTGATTGAGATTTTACGTTTTAAAATCTTTTAATAACAGTCTACAGATAAACTAAAGAAATACAAATTTATTTTTTTCAAACTCAATTTTAAGTCAAAAACTTTAAACTTGACTTTAAGTCAGAACCAAACAAACCCTAACTTTTGCGGGCCCTTGACTCCCCTCCCACGTCGGCAATCATTCCTTCCTTATTTTGCGCCTGCTAGACTTCCCACTGCCCCTGGTCGTCGCCAGTCTTTTCCCTTCTCTTTTCCAAAGTCCAAACTGTTTTTGATAATTTGATTGCTTCTTTCCGCTGCTTCCCCAATAGCTTTTAATGATAACAAGAATCTCATTACTTAGCACATCCGAAGACGATTGCAGCAAAGCAAGAAGAAAAATCGACAATCTTATGATTTGCGCCTCAAGATGATGCTCAGATTCTTCAATGTTCTTGCTTGGTACGCCATCTCTTGCTTCCTCTCTTCTCCTCTTCCGCCATTTTATGTTTTCGAAGCTCTGTTTTCAATTCGGTACAGTCGATCCTCGATGGCTTTTCGTTTCCCCGATTTATTACCTATTCTCATTTGATCTAGTCTCGATCTCGATTATAGAACACTGGATCATAATTTCTCGAAATGTTTCAATGATTTGATTCGAATGTTCGAACGATTCACATTTTGATTTCTTCGATGACTTGCAGGCCGCCTTTTACGCTGTTGTGTCCTCTGTGAGTAGCTCTCTCTGATTAGTCCTTTTCAAGTTGGAAATTTTTGTTTTCGAAACTGTGTTCTTCAAATTTGTGCGTTGATTTGTTAAAGTAAAAACATGAACTGAATTTAGTGGGGATTTGGCTTTGGATTTGCATGATTTACTGGAAATAGGTGCGCTTCGATCCGGGCAATGGAGAGTAGTGAAGGCTCGAATTATGAAGCATGTCTCTCCTACTGGGTTTTGTGTTCTGTTGCAGCAATTTTGGAGTTCATCCTTGCAAAGCTTCTAGCAAGGTAATTTTTTATATTTTTTATTTTTTATTTTTTATTTTATTGTTAATTTCTGTAATATGAAGAATTTTTTTAGGGAAAAAGCTTCATTATTGTGGCTTAGCTTCTTTGTGAATGCGAGAATGTAAGTCAAATTTGTGCATGCTCAGTGTAATCTCTGGGACATCGGGAATATTTTTTTCTGTTTTATTTATTTAAAAATTTCGGTATAAAGTTTTTACTTTTTAATTTTCAAGTAATAAAAATAACTGTTAAAAAAACTAATTAAAAATAATGAAAAATCAAAAAAATAAATTTAGATTTTTTTAAATGATAAAAAAATTTATTTTCCGGTGAAACCTAACATGCGTTGGAAGCTTGCTTTTGGTTTAATTTTTTTATACATTTGTTTTTAGTGTATTTTTTGACATTAGTCTAAATAAGCATAATTTTTAGATTCTTTTCAAGCAAATAATTAGAAAAATAAAAATATTTGACCACAAATTAAAAAAAAATAGATAAGATTAAAAAAAATCCCTTAATAGGCTTTTTATCACTTTTTTCTGTTTTTATTAATTTCTTTTTTTAATTTTACTTGGACGGAAATGTTTTGCTTTTTAGATTTCTCTGGTGAGAAAGAGTCAAACAAAATAAAAAATATCAAAAATAAATACAAAAAACCAAACACATTATAGTTCGTAGCAGAAATTGTAAGTGCTTAATAAATATAATAATTTATAATTAAAATAAAAAAAATTAGTTATAATTTATAATAAAAATTATTAATATTTAAAAAAATTATAATTTATACTTAAAATTAATAACAGAAAACTAAAATTACTATGAATAGGATTACAAAACACTCCCGCCCCGCTGACTGGTTATCGTTGCTTGCTTGTATGCCTTCTCAGGCTCCCCTTTTGGCCTTATGCAAAGGGAATTGCTATCCTCTTGCTGGTGGTACCTTACTTTGGCGGCGCTTCTTATGTATATTTCCACTTAATCAGCCCCTACATTTCCGGGAATTCACATATATGCCGCTTTTTACTCATCCCAAACACAAAGCTTCGCGTGTTGAATGAGCAGAGTAACATTGTAGATGCAGCAGAGAGGAGCTGTGCTTTAGAAGAGGAAGAAGAGGATGAATCGGAGAAACTTGTCATTTACGAGGTAAATCTGTTATTATGCATTTTTATTATGTTAAAAACTAAATAGCATAGCATCCCGGGTTGGATGGGTAGCTGTTAAGGCTTTTTACCTCCCTTGATTTTCGAATTATTTTAAAAGAAAATAGTAAATATAAAATTAAAATTAGCGATAGAGGAACGTAACGGTTAGCTCGTTATGACCCACAACTCAAAATGAGACGCGGGCATTCCTCATGTTGAGGATTTCCGGTTTGGATTAGGGAAACATTTGAGCGATTGCCAGCTGACCTCTTCCTACCTGTCACGGGGCGACACTTTAGTGGCGCAGCGAAATTTTTTCCCGTGTGGCATTCGAACTCCATCTAGCCCGAATCCGCCTATCCATTGACAATCCGAGTGTTTTTCTGTTACCCGGTCTTCAAATTTCTTTTTAAAAGCCCATGCTTTATCATGCAAGAA
>JAULJZ010158929.1:0-27448 GCA_032270985.1 Heliamphora pulchella | reverse complement strand
AACTATATATATATATATATATATATATATATATATATATATATAGTCACAACCATATCACTTTTTTATCAACATTGCTATTATTTAATTTTTTTATTTTATTTTAATGATTACATACATATGTTAATTTTTTCTTAAAATAGAGTATTTAAACTTTATTATTTTTTCTTGTCCAAAAGAATTCTTAAGTATTTTTATTTGTAATTTGTCATGTTGCTCTAATTAGCTTACGTGGGTGTTCGGTAGAACTTCTGCTATCAATTTTTAATTTCATCTTACTAATTTTAGTTATAAGTTATAAGTTTTTCTAAACAATAACAATTTTTACTACAATTTAAAACTAATTTTTTTTCTATTTTAGTTATAAGTTATAATTTTTATCAAATATTAATAATTTCTGCTACAAGTTACAATCTATAAGCTATTAGCAGTAATTTTGCCAAACACCCCTAATATGTTTGGACTAAAAAGCCAAGTGGCTTTTTTGTTTTTGGAGTTTTTTCGTCTTTTTTGAATTTTCTATTTTTGATTTTGGTTTAAATTTTTTATTTTTTTGGTTCTTTGTGATATTTTAAAAAATATGTCCGTTAGAACCAAATTTAGAAAAAGCTCACTAAAGACGAAAAAATTAGAGAAAAAAGCCCAAAAACCTACTTAAGTTGGCTTTTTCGTCTTATATATAAATTTTTTAGAAGTTTTGATCAAAAAAATCTTACTTTTATGTTTCCTCATGATGAAAAGAAATTTAGAAAATACACTTATTTAAATTACTGTTAAAAAAAATTCACTAAAAACAAAAAAAAAATCATAGAAAAAAACGGTGTCGACACTTATAAGAGACTTTAGTTACTAGAAAAATGGTGTCGACACATCTTCACTTTGGTGTCAACCCTTTCAGTCAGACTTGGCTACTAGAAAAACGGTGTTGATCCTTCTTCATTTTGGTGTCGACCCAAGAAGTTCGACTTGGCTAGTAGAATTTCGGTATCGACACTTCTTCACTTTGGTGTCGACCCAAACTCTTTGTTTTTGGAGAGTGCCTTGTGTCGACTCAGTTGCTCTGTGGTGTCGACACTTTTAGGTCAGTGTTTGGGGAATGACTTGAAATCTTAGTGATAACTCATTATTCTTTGGTGTCGACACTTTGAGTCCCCCGGATGGTGTCTAGGTGTCGACTCAAGTTATTTTTGGTGTCAACACATAGAACCCGAAGTCTAAAACTCGAAAGATCACTTGATGTCGACTCATGTTAGTGTTGGTGTTGACTCATGTTAGTGTTGGTGTCGACACTAGTTGAATTCCATCAAGGTACTGAGATGACTCATTTGCATTGGCATCGACTTATCACGTTCATTCGGCCTTGAGACTTTGTGTCGACATATGTTGTGACTGATGTCAACTCAACTTATATCCCAATCTAATACTAGAGGTGTCGACACGATAGATCATTGGTGTCGACACATCTTGTTCACCTGAAACGTCTCAAGCAAAGCTGTTAAGGTGTCGATCCTAAACTTCAATAATATCGACACGCTTAAGTTTGTCAAGTGTGCTTTACATGTAGGTGTCAACCCAAAAGTTAATTGGTGTCGATACAAAACGTCCTGTTCAAGAACACTCAATGTCAACCCATTTAGCTCGATGTGTCAGCACAAATGGCATAAGATGTTGTCTCATTTGTCATGTAGTGTTGACATTACCCTTTTTATTTTGGAGGCAAACTGTTAAGATCATTGATTTGTATACGATTTTTCAAAAAATAAAAACTGAACAGGCAATCGCCGAAACAGGCTCTAGAAATAAACTTTTTGATGAAGAACGATCAAAATAAAAAATTCGTGCCACCACAATTAATTTAGATGAATGCCTTTCAGTCATTTCTTCAACTACGAATTTTGATTATCTGAGTTGAAGCTCCGAACAGACCTTCTACTATATTCTCAATGCGATTCTCGAACCTAGTGTGGGCTATGATCCTTCGAGAACTGGTACCGACAGAACCTGGACAACCTTAGTCTTGAAAGACAACTTATAAATTTGGTTCAGCCTACCCTATATTTATAGGCTACAGTAAGGACCTGTAGAGTAATTATGATATAGACTTCTAGTGTGACCCAGATACCCTTCTAGTAGTTTCTGCAAATATGCAAACCTCTCAGCAGTTTATGTAATTATGAAAATCATGCAGTAGTTTTTATAATTTTCATAAAACACTAAATTATAGTTCATACCACTAAAGAATTATAATTGCACTTCTAGTCATAATTTCAAGACCTAATTGCATTGAGCACATATTTTAAAATGCTTAACTCATCTCTTTACGTTAAGATTTTCGATACCCGTCAATTAAATTTAATTACTGACAATTTAATTTAATCGGCATCTTTGAAATTTTTTAAGCCCCTTTGCTTAACTTATTTTACTGCCGAATAATTAAATCCGCCTACAGGGTTTGGCTCGATCAAAACTTATAAACTTCCTTAAGAGGGTATCATCAATCCCGAACAATCGGGACGTGAATTTTGTCAATAATTAATATTCACCATATAATTAATATCGCTATCTAACCAACCGGGACTATAGACCTATAAAAAATTGCACCCTCTAAATAATCAAAATAACAAATATTAAATATACGCATATAATAATTATTTTAGAATTAAGAATATAAGCACTCATAATAACTTTGGGGTGCGAATTAATATATATAGTCAGTATAAAATTAATTATCCCAGAGTGGTCATGTTCAATACACACAAAGTGTACTAGTATAGCGAGTCGGAACAATAGACGGCGCTATTATCTGTTCCCTGTAATCAAGACAGACCTTGTAATATCCTAGTATCTCACATCGGAAAGAAAGAGAGAGTTCCTGGGTTATAAAAGAAAAACCTTGGACCCTTACATTCAACGAGACCTTTTTTCATGTGGTAGAGACCCTAGCAGAACTCCGCAGTTAAGCGTACTTACGCTGGAGCAATGCAAGGATGGGTGACCCCCTGGGAAGAACAAAACCGTGAGGGCTTTTACCCAAAGCGAATAATATCGTTGTCATATGAAGGGTCGGGGTGTTACAGATCTACTAAAACTCTGTGCTACAGTCGTACCGATGGTTTGTCCAATTTCATCTAAATTGTGAACAAAAACTTATAATCTGTAAGAATCGATAATCTAGTCTTCTGTGTGTAAGTCGTACTCTGCACACCAAATTAAATACTGTACAGAATAAATGACATCTATGTGTAACATTTGAAGAAATGATATTGCATATATTACTCATTAAGATTCTCATAAAATGAAGAAATAATTTTATTAAATAACCTTCCCACTATGATGAGGCACTACTTATGTCTATGTATTAACAGTAACGTGCTGTGCAGAATATGAACTCTGTTCACCATTACCCACATGCTTGTCTGGCATGTTAATGGTAACACCATGTTCAGAATCTGCACCTACCCCGATAATCCTCCCACTATGACAAGACAATGGGATATCAGTGACTTATAGTTTCTCTTCCATTCTACTTGTATTTTCTCTCAATTCTTCCAGATTAATTTTACTTTGGGACTATGGTCCATAATATAATCTTCTTCCAAGAATAGGACATTAGTGCTAACAATGACCTTATGATCTTTAGGATTATAAAATAAATCACCCTTCGTTCCCTTGAAATACCTAATAAAGAAACAAACTTCTGTCCTCAGTTCCAACTTACCTACATTTTCTTTTAGCACATGTGCTGGACACCCCCAAATTCGAATATATCTCAGACTAGACTTACGCTCGATCCACAATTCTGTGGGAGTAGAAGATACTGACTTAGAAGATACCAAATTTAGAATATAAGTCGCTGTCTCTAATGTGAGTCCCCAAAACAAATTCGATAATTCGGAATAACTCATCATTGATCTTAACATCTTCATAAGAGTCCTATTTTTTCTTTCTGCTACATCATTTTGCTGCAAAGTGTCTGGTGTAGTCAACTGGGATATAATCTCCTTTGATGACAAATAGTCCCTAAACTCTCCAAAGAGGTATTCCCCACCACGGTTGGATCGTAGTAATTTGATAATTTTACCCAGACGTTTCTCCGCCTGCGCCTTGAATTCTTTGAATTTTTCAAAACATTCAGATTGACGGTACATCAGGTAAATGTATCCATACCTTGAGTAGTCATCAATGAAACTAACGAAGTACTCAAAACCACATCTAGTCCGAATAATTATAGGACCACACACATTAGAGTGAATCAGTTCTAACAGTTCTTTAACTCTATAGCCTTTGGCCGAAAATGGTCTCTTGGTCATCTTACCCTCTAAGCAGGACTCACATACTAGAAGTGCCTCTACTTTCAATGAACTCAAATGTTTATTTTTTACGAGTCTATTTATTCTTTTTAAATTAATACGACCCAAGCGTAAGCGCCAAAGAAACGTTTGGTTAATTAAAGAAAGAACCTTTCTCTTATATGGTAAATTAGATGTGTTATTCAATTCAGTTAGTTGCAGTGTAGGAGAAATAAAAGATATATGTGAAACCCCGACCCGATTCATTTTGGAATGATTAAGTGTTCGAATTATCTTAGAACCTTCGGAATGTTTTTAATACATCTTTGGCATGTGTTCGGGTTCTGTTAAGGCTTGTTTGGGTTCGAAAGAGGCACATTTGGCTTGGTTTAAAGTTGGAAAACCAGTTTCGGCACAGAAAAACACACTGCCCTAAGGTTCGGTCTACCGGAGGAGTTGGCCGAGTCGACTGAACCAAGTTTTTCCAGTTCGGTCGACTGAACTGGGGAGTTCGGTCGACTAAACCGTGGTGGTGGGCATTTTGTGTGTTTCCAGTAGGCTATTCAGTCAACTGAAGTGGGACTTCAATCGACTGAACTGAGGTTTTTGGCGAATTTTGATGTTTTTCTATAAATATCAGGCTTGGAGATATTTTAGAAAAAGCTTTCTTCTAGGCTAAGTTTCAGTTCTCTCTGCTTCTCTCTAGATTTTGAGGGGCCCGACGCTCGATTTTCAGCGATGAGACTGTGGATCCTCGATGTTGGTGCCGGGGGCTTCGTATATATCTGGACAGATTTCTATTTCATCGAGATTCGATTTTCGAGACGTCAAATTTTGACCCAACGAGGTAGGATTCTAGACCTACTGTTGTTATGAGGATATTATATGTAATTGTGTGCGTTTTCACCGGGTAGAAATGCATCAAATGTCATATTTTTTATTTAAGCTTTGTTTTTTGATAGAAAGCATGTTATTTGCTTTTCTTAGCTTATAGTACTGTATGACATGTGATAGTGAGATTTTCAAAGGATTTTCTTGAAAACGGTGAATTTTGTTGGAAAATTGTGATTTTGTGAAAAATCTTAACACTTGATGTTATGGAGGTTTGGAGCTCGCCTTCGGGGTTGAGTCTTAGGTTTTAAAATATTTTGTTGAAAATGGTAAAAATATTTTGAAAATATTTTGTTTGATCTCCATGTTGATGGATGGATCTATGTATACATGTATAATGTATATTTGTGAAATGGTTCAGTGTTTTAGAATGATTATCTAGATGTACCGGGATGACGTGTATTTCGCACGAGTTGCTCTCGGTGAAAGTCCAGAAACATGCACAATGTAGGTACCTTTGTTATCCTTCGGGGTAGTTCCCGCAAAGAAGGTCGGTTTGGGTGCTCTTTTTCCTCAGGTTGTCGGGCCCGTAAAGTTAGCTTTTACGTCGTGGTGCTCCGTATAGAACTTGTCATTACCTAGCAGCCCTTAAGTTGTTTAGGACTAGGGTAATGGACAGGAGTCTATAGTTGCTACCTGTGTTCTTGTGGCAGAGTCGGTACATAGGATCTCTTTCTTCTTTTCCACGACGGTACATTCCGTGAGGGAACGATATTTTGGTTACTATTTTCCTTCAGCTGTAAAATGTGATTTTGCATTGTATAAATGCTTAGATGTGAAGGGAAAATTGTTTGGGGAGATGATGGAAAAACGTGGAATTTTATGACCATAAACCTTTTTGGCTTGTGATTGAGTGAGCTCCCACTATATGATATGCACGGTTTTGAGGACGAAAATGTGAGATTTTATGAAATAAAACCGTTTTGAGGCTCGTGCTAGCCTGATGAAAAATTGGTGATTTTCAGGATGAAAAACATTTTTAGCTCCTGTGGTTGAGCTTGTATGCTTGTATGCTTGTTATTGCATATTTTCTGCTTTACAGCTTTACTATCTATTTTTATTGGGCTTCAGCTCATGGGTGAAATTTTCTATATAAAATCTTTTTTAGGTGATGTCATGGAGGATGATCTCGAGTAGATCTTGTGGTGCCCGTGATAACAGATGATGGAAGACCTTGGGTAGTTGTTCTTTTTGGTATGCCTGGTCCTGAAGGTAGGTTTTGTAAGTCATACGGCGATATACTTATGCATGTTTTACAGGATGTTTACTGTTTATGAGAGATGTATATTGGATTTTCATTTGATTTCAATAGGTGATTTTGAATGTATGAAAACCTATTTTTCATAAAACTAATGTTTGGTGGATTTTCACGTGACCCTAGATTTTGGGGCGTGATAAATTGATATCAGAGCTCTGGGTTCGAATACCTATGAACCGTGGGAAGAGGGTGTGTTACCTTGTGAGGATGTGTGTGTGCTTGGTTGCTTGTGTTTGAAGTATGTTGTGTATATGTGAGTATGGAGGTTGGACCTTAAGATTGATCAGTCTCGTGTTTGGATTGACAGACTTGGGTGCTAAGTTAAAAATGCGTTTCATGGATGCGATTTTTTGCAGGAAATCTGAGTAGGTTACCCAAAGTAACGCGTCATTCTTGTTGGTTCTCCTCGGTATCGGTGTTATGTCTGCATGATCGTCGTGACTATGTGCTAGCATGATTATGTGGTATGTGGTAAAAGTAACATGATAGATCAATCTTAGGTTGTCGTGTTTTCTGCTTTCTTCATATACGACCTGTACACCCTTAGAGATGACGAGACTGTGGTTAAGGTCGGTTATGCGACTCGGTTGCTATCAGTTGCAAAAGCAGGGTTATGGGTTGAGCGTCGACCACCTGGTGTGTTATGAAAGTCATCAGTGAGTTGGGTTCTGCGTGAGGTTGGCCTCGGTTGGTATCTATTCGGTGTTAGTACGAGCAGTGTTTGTTCAGGTGCAGATGGAGCCAAGTTGGTGGCTTGGTTATAGTAGAGTAACAACCCTTTGAAGTCTTGGTATACGTGGTTCTGGTCGTGTGATGGATTAGATACGTCGCGAGCCATACTATGTCTTGAGCCGTGTACTCGGGATGGGGTATAGACAGGGACATAGTGGATGGGAGCGTGATAATCTTTGGCTAGGCGTATGTTGAGATAGCAAAACGTGTGGTTCTAGACATATACCCTATTAACAGGATGTTGATGGTGATCAATAGGATGTTGTAGGTAGCAAGAGTAGTCTGATGACCTTAGACGTTGTATACCTTTTGAGGTTTGAAGATTGAGTTTTGAGTGAGTGAGCTCAGAGAAATGGGAATGAGTATGAATTACAGTTATGCTGGGAAGAGCACGGGTTATGGCTGTATGGGAATGTGTTAGGGTTCCTACGATGAGTATCGATTCTGTGAGATTCCCACTAGAATGCATGTAAGTGGTTCAGTCGATATCCTAGTGATTAGGAGATCGCATTTGGGAACCGTGGGAGGTTCATGTGGTTGGCTTAGTGTTGAGATGACGTATCCTGGGTATGATATGTCTGGAGGTTGTTTGTGTTCCACCTTGGGTTCAGAAATGGGTATATTGTTTGCCCATGGAAACGAAGTGTGGAAGTTCAGCAATGTACCATGTGGTTTGGCTGGCATGGAGTGATAGGTGAGAAATCGTAGGGTACGATGTCAGTGACTGATGTGTGCTTTGGAAGCAGAAATACGAAAGGTGTCTGCATGGTTGTATGAGTTATTAGTAACTCTAGATGAGAAGTTCCAGGATTGGGTTCCCTTGTTGATGCTGTACCTTGGACAGTAAGCTCGAGGCTGTGACGTGATTATGGTTTGCCTAGCAGGAGTTAGGTTGTGTAGCGCAGACTTGTGAAGTGAGGTTTTGGATACAATGGGATGTGTTATACCAAGTGCGCTGATTGATGGTGTTCACGTCTATGAATGAGGTTAGAGAGAGCTTGGTGTGGCGGATGACCTGAGTACCGTGACCATTAGAGTTGACAGCAGCTGTGTGACTGTAGTCGATGTGGTCTCGAGGTAGGACTTACAGAGCTCTTAGAGGCTAAGTGTTGATGAGTATTGGTAGTACGCCGAGGTGGGGTTGTGATTTCTCGTTGGCCTTTTTCTTTCCTTAAGATGGAAGGGGAGAGAGATAGTTTTCTTGTAGATGACTGTCTGGTGCGAGTTATTTCATCTTGGTTGGATGGAGATGCTAGGTTCTTGGTTGGTTCAGGTTTGGTTGTGTTATGAGACTGTGATATCTCAGTGTAACGGTACCCGTGTTGTAACTCGTGTTATGACCCGCGTTGTAACTCGTGTTATGACTTGTGTTGTGACTCGTGTTATGATTCGTGTTGTGACTCGTGTTACGACTCGTGTAGTGACCCGTGTTGTGATCGTGTTATGACTCAGGAACTTGTGTCGCTGTAATTGGATGA
This sequence comes from Heliamphora pulchella, assembly GCA_032270985.1. Classification (NCBI taxonomy): domain Eukaryota; kingdom Viridiplantae; phylum Streptophyta; class Magnoliopsida; order Ericales; family Sarraceniaceae; genus Heliamphora; species Heliamphora pulchella. Next base: position 18,800 of record JAULJZ010158929.1, on the reverse strand, counting down.
CAGTTGGACTAGTCCTTCATGGTTTTAGCGGATGGTTGAACCAATTGGATTATGATCCCTGTGAGGTTCGATTGATGGATAGGGAATGCTTAAGAGTTGGTGTTGAGACGTAAAGTTCTTTTATAGTGATCAGTTGAGGATCCTCGACCGTTGTGTGTGTATGATTGTACTTTTAGCTCGTGGTAGAGCAAGAATTTGATCGAAACAGTGCGGCTGTGATATGCGTATGGTGGATCTCTGATAGACTTTTGTGAATCTTGCTTGGGTCCTGTTTGGAGTTTTGAGCTGCTCAGAATTCTTAGAGTTCTGGATGTGAGGACATGGCTGAGTGTAAGATGTAAGTCTTGGTTGGTTACTCGGCGGACGAGTTTGGGGATTCAAAGGGTTGATGTATGTGTTCTGCATTGGAGTTGATGCTAGGTGTGAGTCGACCTGTTCACCTTGACGGATTGTGAGAATCATGTTTGATGTGTCAGACAACGGAGATCGTGTTTGATCTGAGGTTGGTCCATAGCCTTAGTATTAGCGATCTGATGACGAGACGTTGAGTGGTGAGCTGTGCAGTCATGTGCAATGACGTGCTGATACACGAGAGTTATGATTTGGTTGATATGGGTTGTTGGGTTCTATGAGATGTCCTGTCTACGTGACGTGTTTGGTCGAGTGACTCGCTGGAGTTAGGTGAGTCGCTGGGGTTAAGTGACTTTGTAGCTGTGATGCCGGATTAGTTTTCTGTTGTGTGGAACCTTGTCTCAGACAATGGTATGCCACCTAACGTTTCTCCTAAGTGAGAATAGTAGTTCGTGATGGAAGATCGGATAGAGGGCGAAGGTTTGAAGGTTTGATGAGATTTGTTCTCTAGTATTCCAGGCGAGTTAAGCGAGCTTCTCCGTGGTGAGCTTCTCTCTGGAGCTGAATGTTGTGTTGTTGCTCGTGGATTGGCGTCGTAACAGCTTCAGCAATGGAGATGTGGGCATCTACAGGGCAATGACATGGTATCAAAGTCAGTGGTCATCTGGTGATTGTCAGGATTTGAGTAAAGTTTGTGTGCGGGGTGTATGACTTTGTGTGATCGATGTCAGGGGTCGACATCGTGTGTTTGGACTTGTGGAGATAGTTTTTGGTGGGTATTGTGAGATGTGATTGATCTAGTTTGTGGCAATGGGAACAAAGTGATGGTTTCTATGTTTTGAAATAAAAAGTGTTTAGGACCAGGTTCCATGGCGGATTGGTCTTGTGTGATGTGTTTATCGCTGGAGTGGGTTGAGTTCGGCGAGAGTTGTGTTTCGAGGTTTGACAACGTGAGCTGGATCTTGATCTACTGTTTCATAGCTGTCTCTTGGATAATGGTGGTATCAATGGAGCTTGTTATGGGATCAGTCTGTATAAAGGTTGATTCTTCACGTCGTGTTTGCCTTGTGTGACGACGGTTATGTATTAGTTTTGTGACCATGATTTTTGGAGTTTCAATTGCAGAGGCATGTTTGCTATTGTACAATGTTGCCGGGATTGCATCTGAGATTGTTGATGGTTGCGGGACAGATATTGGTATTGGTTGTGTTTCAGAGTTGAATTTTAGGAACGAATTTCTCGAAGAGGGGGTGAGTTGTGAAACCCCGACCCAATTCATTTTGGAATGATTAAGTGTTCGAATTATCTCGGAAGCTCCGGAATGTTTTAAATACATCTTTGGCATGTGTTCGGGTTCTGTTAAGGCTTATTTGGGTTCAAAAGAGGCACGTTTGGCTTGATTTAAAGTTGAAAAACCAGTTTCAGCATAGAAAAACACACTGCCCTGAGGTTCGGTCGACTGGAGGGGTTGGCCCAGTCGACTGAACCAAGTTTTTCCAGTTCGGTCGACTGAACTGGGGAGTTCGGTCGACTGAGCCGTGGCAGTGGGCATTTTATGTGTTTCCAGTAGGCTGTTCAGTCGACTGAAGTGGGGCTTCAATCGACTGAACTGAGGTTTTTGGCGAATTTTGGTGTTTTTCTATAAATATCAGGCTTGGAGATATTTTGGAAAAAGCTTTCTTCTATGCTAAGTTTCAGTTCTCTCAGCCTTCTCTCTAGATTTTGAGGGGCCCAGGGCTCAGTTTTCAGCGATGAGACTGTGGATCCTCGATATTGGTGTTGGGGGCTTTGTATATATTCAGACAAAATTTTGTTTCGTTGAGGTTTGGTTTTCGAGACATCGAGTTTTGACCCAACGAGATAAGATTCTAGACCTACTACTGTTATGAGGGTATTATATGTAATTATATGCGTTTTTACTGGGTAGAAATGCATCAAATGTCATATTTTCTGTTTAAGCCTTGTTTTTCTGATAGAAAGCATGTTATTCGCTTTTCTTGATTTATAGTACTGTATGACATGTGGTATTGAGGTTTTTAAAGGATTTTTTTTGAAAACGGCGGATTTTGTTGTGAAATGGTGATTTTGTGAAAAATCTCAATGCTTGGTGTTTTGGAGGTTTAGAGCTCGCCTTCGGGGTTGAGTTTCAAGTTTTAAAACGTTTTGTTGAAAACGATAAAAATATTTTGAAAATATTTTGTTTGATCTCCATGTTGATGGATGGATCTATGTATACATGTATAATGTATATTTTTGAAAATGTTCGATTTTTTAGAATGATTATCTAGATGTACCGGGATGACGTGTATTTGGCACGAGTTGCCCTCGGTGAAAGTCTGAAAACGTGCGCAGTGCAGGTACCTTTGTTATCCTTCGGGGTAGTTCCCGTAAAGAAGGTCGGTTTGGGTGCTCTTTTCCCTCAGGTTATCGGGCCCGTAAAGTTAGCTTTTACGTTGTGGTGCTCCGTATAGAACTTGTCATTACCTAGTAGGCCTTAGGTGGTTCAGGACTAGGGTAATGGACAGGAGTCTATAATTTCTACCTGTGTCCTTGTGGCAGAGTCGGTACATAGGATCTCTTTCTTCTTTTCAACGATGGTACATTCTATGAGGGAACAATGTTTTGGTTACTGTTTTCCTTCAGCTGTAAAATGTGATTTTGCATTGTATAAATGCTTAGTTGTGAAGGAAAAACTATTTTGGGAGATGATGGGAAAACGTGGGGTTTTATGATGTAAAATTTTTTTGGCTTGTGGTTGAGTTAGCTCCCACTATATGATATGCATGGTTTTGAGGATGAAAATGTGGAATTTTATGAAATAAAACCGTTTTGAGGATCGTGTTTGCCTGATGAAAAATTGGTGGTTTTCATGATGAAAAACCTTTTTAGCTCCTATGGTTGAACTTGTATACATGTGATTGTATATTTCCCACTTTACAGCTTTACTGTCTGTTTCTATTGGGTTTCGGCTCACGGGTGAAATTTTCTATATAAAACCTTTTTCAGGTGATGTCATGGAGGATGATCTCGAGTAGATCTTGTGGTGCCCATGATAACGGATGATGGAAGACCTTGGGTAGTTGTTCTTTTTGGTATGCCTGGTCCTGAAGGCAGGTTTTGTAAGTCATACGGCGATATACTTATGCATGTTTTACAAAATATTTACTATTTATGAGAAATGTATATTGGGTTTTCATTTGATTTCAACAGGTGGTTTTGAATGTATGAAAACCTATTTTTCATAAAATTGATGTTTGGTGAATTTTCACGTAACCCTAGGTTTTGGGGCGTGACAATATAGCATACAGATCTTCTACCAATATACCAGAATAAATAAAATATTTATTTTTCTTAATAACCACAAAATTATTAAAATGAATAGAATATTTGTCATTTATTAAATTAAAAACCGAAATTAAATTTCTTCTAATAGAATGTACATAAAGACAATCTTTTAAAATTAAAATTCTATCTCTACTAAAACTGAAAATGACATCTTCTACTGCAACTGCTGCCACCCTTGTGTTATTACCTATATATAGGAAAATTTCTCCATCACTAAGCTGTCTGGTTTCCTAGAACTCCTAAAAAAAATTACAGATATAATTAATAGCTCTCGTACCTACACACTAGGTACTAGTAGATAACACAGCTAAACATATTTCAACTACTAGTGAACAAAAATTACCTTACTTATTCTTCTTACTAAGAAAAACTAGACACTTCTTTTTTCAATACCCAAACTAGTTACAGTGATAGCACTTGCCTTTCGGCTTTTTCACACCAGCTTTTGGTTCCTTAGCTTCTTTTGGACCTATGCCTCCCTATTTCTGAACTTTTTTCTTTTTCTTGCCTTTTGGTTTAGAGAGAGAACCTTTTTAGCCACATGCACAGTACCTGGCTTTCTAAGAACGCCCTCGACTGCTTGAAGTTCTTTAAGAAGTTCTGCCAATGAAAAGCTGAGTTTATTCATAGAATAATTCAGGAAAAATTGTTTAAAGCTATCAGGCAGTGACTGGAGTATGATATCGACCTAGGTTTTTCCGTCAATCTCAGCTCCTAGGATCTCCAATTTATTCAGAAGACTGATCATCTTCAGAACATGATTCCTAACTGGGGTGTCTTCAGCCATGCTTGTATTCATCAGAGATTTCATGGCCACCTGCCTAGCATCACGATTTTGATTTCCAAATATTTTTGTGAAGTTCATAATCATGTCATAAGCACTAGATATAGACTGATGCTGATACTGCAATATATTTAACGTAGAAGTCAAAATCTAACAGCAAGCCATCGGATTAGCTTTCTGCCACTTTTGATAGGCCTTGGTTTTCTGTTCGATCGCCCCCTCATCAGGTACTGGTGGACAAATCTCAAATAATACAAACTTATAGTCCTCGGCAGTTAAAACAATATCCAAGTTTCTTTTTCAGTTTACATAGTTTGGTCCCGTTAGTTTGTTTTCTTTGAGTATGGCCGTGAGTGGATTGAAAGCCATTTTAATATTGAGAATCACATAATTAAAATAACCGTTAATTATGACAAGTAAAAACTTTAAATTTATTTTAAAATTTGTTCTCTTTACCATTTAAAAAAAATTCGCCAGCAACTTAGTACCTTGTTAATAGCATACTTCGATGGGAGGACGTCTGCTATCCTTCGTTTATCTAGACAGGCCATTTTCTATTAACTTGGCTATCTAGGCAACAAACCATGTCAAGTAAAATTAAATAGCTGATATAGCTTTGATATAGTAATAATAGAAGTGACTTAGATTGAGAAAATACTATTATTTACAGTTAAGTGTTAACCACCACCTAATCCCAAATCAATCGTTTCGCAATGAAACCTTCAGATGAAGAAGTGATTCATACTAACAATTATCCAGAATTATCCTTGAAAAAAGTTCATACTGGCGATACCGCAATTAATTCTGTTCGATGGAGATGAATGTCTTACTGCCAACATGCAGAATTAATTACATCACCTACGAACTGGTAATAGAGACTGCGAGATTTAGCTATAAATAAATTTTCTCTCCCACTTAGTTTTTTAAAAATATTTTTGAGGATTATAAAAAATTATTTAATTAAAATAAATTTATTAATTTCAACAACCGCATGATCCGAAAGATTTTAAAACATCTTTTCGTGCACACGATCCGAAAGATTTCAAAACATCTTTCCATGCACACGATTTAAAAGATTTTGATTTGACAAATTATCTTTTCGTGTTTCAATGTGTAACAAATAAAATTACCGATAAATATACAATTTTTTCTTTACTTTGCAGCTATAGTATTGAATTAAGGCATTCAAGTATTTTATTTTTACGTTACACATTTTTAAAAAAAATAATTTATTAAAATTAAAATAATTTATCCAAGATATCCAATTTATTAAAAAATTATCTTAAATGTACTATTTTGTAAAAATAAAATATCTAAAGTTTTTCTTTTTAATTAAAAATTTTTAATTAAAAAAAACTTAATTTTATTTTTTTATAAAATATTAATTAAAACCAAATTTTTTTGAATTAATTAAATTAAACAGAAAATATAAAACTAATATTTATCATCCACGCAGTTTATATAAATAAGATAATTATAACCCAATTTTATGATCGAAGTAAAACTCTATTGAATTTCAAGTTCATGTATGCAGATAAACTTTTAGTCTTTCAATCGCTGTAGAAAGCAGCTTATTCTTATCTGAATCGAACAAAGACTCATCTAATCACAGTGTTATAGATATACAACACGTCTCGATCAATACATATTAGAAAACAAGCCTGAAAGACCTCGAACCAAACACCACCGCTGGCAACAACCGGCGCCACTCCAATGTCGCTGCTTCTGGTGACTTTTACCGCCACTCTCGAACTCCGTTTTCATCCTGATTTTTTTGAAAAATAACTTACGAAATATACTATTTTTCTATAAAAAATCAGAACAAAAAATGCCTCGAAAATAGCTTTTGATGAGGGCCAAACAGCCCCCACCGTCGCCGCCCTTTGCTGCTTGTTATCGCTGTTCGTTTAAGCCTCGTTTTGTGGTTGTTTTAGCTCCCATTTTCTCCTATTTTAACACTGATTTACTGTGATATATTGCTGAAAAAAAAAACTCGAAAACAGTCCCAAAAAGGCTCAAAAAATAGCCCCAATGCCATCGCAGCTTGTTGCCGTCGCCACCTTTTGCCTCTTTTCATGTGGCTGTTCTTCTCTAGTTTTTGGATTGTTTTTTAGGTATATTTTACTGCTGTATTATGCCTAAAAATCTACCCAAAATAGTTTTGAAAACTCCCCAAAAAATCACCAAAAAACAACCCGAACCGCCACCGCTAAAGGCACACCGGTGGGCTGTTTTTCTATTATTGTTTCGTGTTTTTAGGAACTGTTTTATTACTGTTTTTTAAGTCTGAAACTATAGAAATATTGGCAAAAAATCTGTCACAAAAAATATAGAAAAACCACAACGATCCGTGGTCCAAACCACCCAAAACCACCGCTAGTGCCGCCGATTATGTCACCGCCTATTTTACATGTTCTTGGACATTCAAATCTATTCTTAAATATTCTAAATAATATTTAAAGATAAATAAAAAAATTTACATCGAAAACCTATATTCCAAAGACTCGCATTCGAACTAAAAAATATTATGTTATCCCAAGAACTTTTTAATTAGACTTTGATGATTTTTATAATTTATTTTCTTAATTAAATTGATTTAAAAAGGATTATATTTCATAAATGAAGTATTGAGACAAATTGAAAAATGAGTGGAAACTCTCAACCTTTTAGGATGACCTCTTTTATCAAATAGATTGACACATGAGCATTCTTAAGTTTAAATATTTTGTGTCGACCCTAATTGATATTTGAGTCGACACAAAAGGCAAAAGAAGCTTGATCCTCTCAAGTGTGTCGACAGTTTTGAAATTTGAGTCAACACCTTAACATATTTATCTAAGATGTTTCAGGTATTCCACTTTAAGTCGATACAAAATAAATTTTGAGTCGACACAAAAGAACCTCGACTCTCTGCTCTAAAATGAGTTGACACAAACTCATGTTGAGTCAACACCAAGTGATTCCTCACTTTGGTCATTCGAAAATTTTGAGTCAACACCAATTGAAGATGAGTCAACACAAATCTACTGAATCTGCCTATAGAATTTTAAGTCGACACCAAAACCAAAATGACTTGACACAAAATTTCTGAGAGTTTTTGTACTTTTTAGTGTCGACACCAAAGGCAATTCAAGTCGACACTAAAAGACCCATCTGAAAAGCTAAGAACAAAAAGAGTCAATAGCAAATGTATTTATGTCGACACTGTTGTGTTGGTGAGAAGAATGTAGAAAATTGTGTCGACACCGATGAAGATTTAAGTCGATCCAATCACTTGAAGAATCAAGCCCTAGAAGATTTGTGTCGACCCAAAACCATTTGTGTTGACACCTACGACGAAAATTCAAATTACACAGTAGAGTTCAACAGTTAGATTTTTGGCATTTATTGCTCTCACCTGCCTCCAACAGTCATGAATTTTCAAAAGCCTATATAAGAAGTTACTCTTCACCATTTAAAACAACCGGAGAGTTACATTTACTGTTGTATTGCTTAAATCAAAAACAAAAGCTCTCAAGCTCTCATTTATTGTTCATAACTCTAACTCTTGATTCTCATCTCTTTACTCCTTATTTATTACCATTCATTTTGTAAAGAGAGTGAGTAATATTCATTGCAATACCTCATTTATTGTATATAAGGGTGAGTCACCCTTTATTCTTTGAGTGAGTGTGTAAATCTCATCAAAAAAGAATTCAAGAGATTAAAAAAAAATATGGGCATATTTTTCGTAGAATCATCTTGATTTTGTAAAGGTTTTGAATGCATACGTAAGCATTCTACAGTAGTAAAAATTCTCAATGAGTGTCTTGGGGGATGAACGTATGCTTGAAAGAAGCCGAATCACTATAAATCTAGGTGTCTGATTCAATCTCTCTATCCCTAACCTTTTTAATATTCGTATTACTTTATTCCTTGATTATACTATGATTTTTTGTGATACTAAAAGGTTTTCGAAACGGTTTTTAAAATTTTATTATCATTTTAAAATTCAATTCACCACCTTTTGGGTTGCCTAGAACTAACAATTAGTATCATAGTTTGTGCGCTTATTTTTTGACTTAATCATTTAAGAGAGTTTATATGGTAACCATTAGTATCGGACCTATCCAATCAGAAGATCAGCCCACCAATAGACCTCCTTTGTTTAATGGAACAAATTATGATTATTAAAATGTTAGAATGATAATCTATATTCATGGCGTAGACTATAACCTTTAAAGGTTATCATGAATGGATCCAAAAGACCCACCAAAACCATTGAAGGAACAATCGTTCCTAAACCTGAGAATAAATTGACTGAAAATGACATAAGAGAGATTCAAAAGAATGCTAAGGTTATGAATCTCATATATTGCTCTCTTAACCCCAACGAGTTCAATAGAATCTCAACATGTGACATCGCTAAAAAAATTTGAGATAGACTTGAAGTTATCCATGAGGAAACTAACCAAGTCAAAGAATCCAAGATAAGCATGCTTATTCATAAGTATGAATTATTTAAAATGAAGCATGATAAAATCATTTCTGATATGTTTACTAGATTTACTAATATTATAAATAGACTAAAATTTCTTGACAAGATATATTCTAATGCAAAAAATTGTGAGAAAGATCCTTAGGTGCATGCCTAAGAATTAGAAAGTTAAGGTGATTGCTATTCAAGAAGTTAAAGATCTCAATACCCCCAGGTTGGAGGAACTTCTTGAGTCTCTCGTGACTCATGAGATGAACATCAAGATGGATGATGAATATGATAATAAAAAGAAAAAAGGTATTGCCTTCAAGTCTTCAACTCATGATGATGAATCCGATAAAGACTCCTCAAGTGATGAAAATGAAGAAACGGCCTTCATTACTAAGAAATTCAAAAGGTTTCTTAGACATAAGAAACAAAGAGGAATGAGATTTTTCAAAAAGGATGGACACAAAGGCGAGTCTAATAAGTTCAAGGGAGATTCAAGCAAATTCAAGAATGATCATAAGAAAGACGAGATCATTTGCTATGAATGCAAAAAACCTAGGCATGTCAAGGCCGAATGTCCTCAATTCAAGAAGCAATTCAAGAAATGATTCAAGAAGGCTATGATAGCCGCATGGGACGAAAGCGATGATAGTAGCTCCGAAGATGAAAGAGAAGAAAATGAAGTTGCAAATCTATGCCTCACGGTCAAGGAGGACGACGAGGTAACAAATGATCCTTTCTCTTTAGATGAATTACAAAGTGCATTTAAAAATTAGAATGATGAACTGAGAAAAATAGATGCAAAGAACTCTATCCTTAAAAAGTTAGTTCTTTTCTCTTCATGTGAAATTGAAACCTTGAAAGAAGAAAAACTTGCTTTAATAAAACAGATTTCCATTTTGAAAGATGAAAATAAGGTTTTTAAAAAAAAGGTTGAAAATCTTACAAAAACTATTTATAAGTTTACTCTTGGAAAGAACAACTTAGATAAATTTCTTGGTATGCAAAAATATGTTTTCGACAAAGCCAAAATTGGATGTCAACCAAAGAAAAAGAAAAAGTTCTTAAGCAACATTTTTGTCAAAGCATCCTCTAATCACTCAAATGCAACTTGCTTTCATTGCTATAGCATGGTCACACCGTCACACATTGTCCACAAAAAAAGTCTTTTGATTTATCTATCAAGAAAGTTTGAGTTCCTCAGGGAATGCATCCTCAAGGAACTAATACCAAAAGATCCAAGAAAGTTTTAATACCCAAAATCAAAACTTGATTTTCTTTGTAAGTATGTCTCAAGTCCTCATTCAATGAGAGGATGTGGTATCTTGATACCACTTGCTTAAGACACATGACAGGCGACAAATCAATATTTGCATCCCTCAAACCTAAAGATGGTGGATTTGTGACATTCAGAGACAAAAGCAAAGAAAAAATCATAATAATCTGTTGTATCGGTAAAATTCTTTCTTCTTCTATTGAAAATATTTTGCTTGTTGATGGTTTGAAACATAACCTTTTTAGTGAAAGCTAACTTTGTGACAAAGGTCACAAGGTTGTCTTTGTTCATGCTAAGTGTGTTATTAAAGATTCAATCAATAACAAAGTTATTTTTGAATGTCATAGACATGAAAATATTTACAGTTTCAATCTAAATTACCTTTCTAAAAATGACACCAAGTGCTTAGCCGTCTTGAGTGATAATAGTTGGTTGCCGCATAAAAGACTTGGGCATGAACACACGAACTTGATTTCTAAACTTTTTAAAAAAAATTGGCGATTGATTTAACCCAAATTAAATTTGAAAAAGACAAAGTGTGTGATGCATGTCAACAAGGCAAACAAATTAGAAGTTCTTTTCACTTCAAAAGTGAGATTTCAACTTCTAGGCCCTTACAACTATTGCACATGAACTTACTTGGTCCAACAAGGACTCTTAGCATTGGAGGCAAGAGATATGCCTTTGTTATTGTTAATGACTTCTCTAGATACACTTTGGTGATTTTCTTAGCTCATAAGGATGAAACCTTTGTCTCTTTTGCAAAATTAACTCGTAGAGTTCAAAACGAAAAAGATTTTCAAATCACAAGTATTCGAAGTGATCATGGTAGAGAGTTTGAAAATAAAAATTTTGAAAAGTCTTGCAATGAAAATGGTATTAACCATAATTTTTTTACTCCTCGAACCCCTCAACAAAATGGAGTTGTTGAGAGAAATAATAGGACCTTGGAAGAAATAGTTAGAATCATGTACTGTGAAAGCAATCTACCAAGATATTTTTGTGCTGAGACTATAAACACATCTTGTTTTATCGTGAACAGAGCCATAATTTGAGCTTCTCTCAAGAAAATCCCATATGAGCTATGAAATGAAAGAAAATTAGTTATTTTCGCGCCTTTGGTTAGAAGTGTTTTGTTTTAAATAACAACAAAGAACTTTTGGACAAGTTCGATGCAAAATCTGATAAAAGTATTTTCTTAAAATATTCCTTATCTAGTAAAACCTATAGAGTTTTCAACAAAATGACGACCCTAGTTGTTGAAAAATCTATACATGTGGTATTTAATGAAGCTAACCTTGGTTCTTCAAAAAAATTTTGTGAAGATAACTTAGTTGACATAGAAAAATGTGTTGAAGACATTTTCATTAAAGACCAAGAAGAGGCAAATAATGAAAAAGCATCAAATTCTCAACAAAATAAAGTTCAACAGGCTGTTGGATCTTTAAATCCTAAAAATTCAGATTTGTCTAAGGAATGCAAGTATGCTTATGGTCATTCAAAAAAATTGATCATTAGTGACATATCTCAAGATATCAAAACTTGTTATTCTCTACATAATATTTGTGATAATTTAGCATTCTTTTTCAGACTGAGCCAAAATATTTTAAGAAAGCTAAAAACGATGAGTTTTGAACTTTGACTATGCAAGAAGAGTTTAACCAAATTGAAAAAAATAAGATTTGGACTTTAGTCCCAAGACCTAAGGATCACTCCATAATCGGTACAAAATAGGTTTTTAAAAACAAAATGGATGAGAATGGAGTAGTTCTTAGAAACAAACTCGATTAGTAGGCCAAGGTTACAATCAAGAAGAAGGCATCGATTTTTATAAGACTTTTACTCATGTGGCTAGACTTAAAGTCATTAGAATGATGCTTACTTTTGCATATTTTAAAATTTTTAAACTCTATCAAATAGATGTTAAAAGTGCTTGTTTAAATGGTTTAATCTCGGAGGAAGTTTTTGTGAAACAATCTCCTGGCTTTGAAAATTTTGATTTTCCAAACTATGTTTACAAACTTACTAAGGCTCTCTATGGTTTAAAGCAAGTACCTAGAGCATGGTATGAAAAGCTTAGCAAATTGTTGATTGAAATTGAATTTTCAAGAGAAAAAATTGATACCACTCTTTTTATCAAATCTTAAGGAAATGATATACTTGTTGTCCAAATTTATGTAGATGACATTATTTTTGGTTCAACTAGTAAATCTCTTTGCAAGGATTTTGCTAAGTGCATACAGGGAGAATTTAAGATGAGTATGATGGGAGAGCTCAACTATTTTCTTGGATTTCAAATCAAACAAACTTAAGAAGGAATCTACATCAATCAAGCCAAGTACACAAGGGATTTATTAAAGAGGTTTGACATGCAAAAAGCAAAACCTATGGGAACCTCAATGTGTCCTACAACAAAGCCTGATAAGAATGAAAACGGTAAAGCAGTAGATGAAAAACGATATAAAGGTATGATCAAATCTCTACTATACTTAACTACTAGTCGTCTAGATATTATGTTTAGCGTTTGTATGTGTTCTAGATTTTAATCTAATCCTAAAGAATCACCTGTGACTGTTGCTAAGCGCATCTTTAGATATCTCTTAGGTACACAAAACTTAGGATTGTTCTATCCTAGAAGAATAATTTTTGAGTTATTTGGCTATTCTGATGCTGACTTTGCCAGATGTAAAGTAGATAGGAAGAGTACAAGTGGAACATGTCAATTCCTAAGACACTCGCTAATCTCATAGTTTAGTAAGAAACAAAATTCAGTAGCTTTATCTACAGCTGAGACTGAGTACATAGCAGCTGGTAGCTGTTGTGCACAAGTTTTTTGAATGAAACAACAATTAGAGGACTATGATTTTTGCCTATAATATATTCTTATCAAATGTGATAACACTAGTGCCATCAATATATCTAAGAACCCTATACAACACTCTAAAATAAAGTACATTGAGATTAGACATCACTTTATTAGAGATCATGTACAAAAGGGTAACATTGAACTTAAATTCATAAGTAAAGATTACCAACTTGCTGATATATTCACTAAATCACTAAATGAAGAAGGAATATGCTATATAAGAAGAGAACTTGGTGTGCTATGTGCTCCTAATTGATGATTAAAATGTCATACAACCATGTTTGTTCAATGCATGTCAATGGTTTTTATATCCTATAATAATGTGTGAAATGTATCGATCATACTTGAAAAAATGTCGACATATGTGTGTTTGAGCTGACTCAAAGCTATATAGAAGGGACACTGCTGGAAAAAGTGTTGACACAACTCTATATCGTGTCGACTCAATTTCAACTTCATGCTCTCGATAAATTTGGGTCGACACAATATTTAAAGTGTCGACTCAATTGGCCGAAAGAATTGACCCTTCTTGAAAAAGTGTTGACACAAATTTTGTTTTTTGGACACCTCCACTCGCAAAGAATCGTGTCGACTCAAATGCCATTTGTGTTGACAAAAATCTTTTGCCTATTTAAAAGGTACCGGTCCCCACCAGTCGTATCGTTTCACTCTCTCTCTATAAAACTGTTTGTCTCTGGCAATTTTTCCCCAATTCAAAAAAATTGAGTCGCTCCATCTCTCCCCCCTTCTTCGATCAACTTTCTCGATCACAATGACCGCTCGAACTATGGGTAAGGGAAGTAAACGAACTGGTGACGAAGGCCCTTCAAACTCTAGGGCTCAAAAGAAACAGAAGAAAACGACGGCAGCGGCAGGATCTTCGCCAATCAAAATGTCTGAATCTTTGAGTTTCAAATCTAACAAATTTCAAAACTTGTACTTCTCATCCTTCATGAATCGCAAGGTAATACTTGGACGTTCTATTAAATTCGAGTATTTTGACTCCATCGATATAAAGTTCAAAGAGTTGTTTTCTGAACTTGGTTGGGAGAGGTTACTTCAAATCCGTGACCCCCACTATCCCACTCTTGTGAAACTTTTTTATGCGCACTTTCACATCTCATCTATTCCGAGTACTACCATTACCTCTTGGGTAAATGGTACTGAAATACTGTTGACCTCTAGTGTTCTCAATGAGATTCTTTATATTCTCGATGGTGAAATATTTGTCTCTTGCAAAGCAAACAAGAGACCCATTGAAATCGACGAATTCTCTTTTCACGATGCAGTGAAGCAAATATTTGAGGTAAAGAAAATCAATCCCTCCAAACTCTTAGAGGCTAACTCGTTAAAGCCCGAAATGCACATCATTCACCATATGGTAAACCACATCTTTTTGCCCCAGATGAAAAAGTTCGATGATGTTACATACATGCATATTTTGACATGTGGTGTATCCTTGAACAAAAGAAACTTAATCTTCTTGATTTTTTATTCATCTCTGACATGCTTCAGTTTCACGGGAAGTTCAATTCCTCTCCCCCCCACGCAATGTTTTTAACAAAAAAATTTTGATACTTCGGTGTTGATCTTTCTGGTGAAAAGGTTGTTCCTTTTTCAAAACACGACCTTTACGGGCCATCCACTCTTAAACATATGCAAATTTCTAAAGTTGGCGATGTATGGACTACCCGTCGTGATATCCCATCTGTCATAAAAAAATCCTTCTGCTTCTGATGACTTTTCTCCTATCCCAGTAGATTTTGGATCTCCTGTTCCTCCCTCCACTAGGACCGATACTCCTAGACCCTCATATGTTCCCTCTTATGTTCCTTCTCCTCCTCCTCATATTAATGCTACACCTGTTCCATCTGCTGCCTCTCATGCTATTGATCTATCTGAACTTGTCTCTTTGGTCAAGGATTTGTCTTTCTCTTTGATAAATTTTCAAGCAAAGGTCGACCAAGACCTTTTTGATTTCCACAGCACCATCTCCTCCCTCTCTAACAAGGTCAAACACCTGGATAAAACGAATCAAGGTCTCAAACAAGACGTTGAGAATACCATCGACGCTGAGAGAGCCCTCTGCGAGATTATGGATGACAATATTGTCTCCATTATAACTTGCAACAAGGCCATCCTTTAGTAAATTCGAAAGGAGTATGACGAAGGAATCGTCTTTGCTGTTCAAGCCAATTCTAGGAGAGTCGAAGGGCATTTGAGATGGCTTCCAGATACTTGGGAAAAACAATTCAAGCCTAAAGAAAGCAAAAAAGAAAAAGTCGCTCGGTTAAGGCGCGAGGCAAATCTTGCTTTAGCGGCTACCTTTGAAGTAATGGCAGCTGCTGAGAAGAAGGATGAACGAGTTCAATCCTTCAAAGAGAAAGCATATAAGCCAAGGTAGAAACAAGAAGAAAAGAAAAAGTTCAAGAAATTCATGGATAATCAGTAATGCAACCCTTTGATGATTCCAAAAGGGGAGAAAATGGTGAAGGGGGGGAGAAGAGAGAAAAACATTTAACTTTTTAACATAATTTTTAGAAGCTTTTGTGGTTTGCTGTGAAGGAAAATATGTAATCTTAACATATATTTCTTTTGTGGTGGTTGGTTGTGAATGTTTGAAACATACATTTCTTTACGATTGTGAATATTTGGGATTTGAGTATCTCATATCTGTTGTTTTAACATTCTTATAGATGGTATTCTATCTTTTTTATATATGGTTGTATAATCTTTGTTGAATGATGGCTTTGAAATCCTTTTTTATATCAAAAGTTGACAGCATGCTCTATATATTATGTTTGATGTTTGAGATTTGAGAAACATTTTGCACATATATGCTTGATAAGTGTTGAATCTTTTATAATTGATGCACATATTTTAATAAATTCAAAATACTGTTGAATTAAATTGTAAATTCTCTTAAACATGTGTTTTTATACTGTTATTGAATGCCTAGATTTTGATTTTGATTAAATCTTGCTTAAGGTATAAGGACAAGGAGAGAACTTTTGTTTAAAATTTTTTTAATATTTTTTAAAAAAATGTTGTAATCATCAAAAAATGAGAGATTATTAGCCCAAAGGCTTTTTTATTAGATTTTGATATTTTCATAATTCATTTTCTTAATTAAATTGATTTTAAAATAATTATATTTTAAAAATGAAGTGTTGACACAAATTGACAAATGAGTTGACACCCTTAATCTTTTGGGATGACCTCTTTTATCAAATGGATTGACACATGAGTATTCTTAAGTTTGAATATTTTGTGTCGACCCTAATTGATATTTGAGTCGACACCTAAAGGTAGAGGAAGCTTGATCCTCTCAAGTGTGTTGACACCTTTAAAATTTAAGTCGGCACCTTAACATGTTTATCTAAGATGTTTCAGGTATTCCACTTTGAGTAAACACAAAATGAATTTTAAGTCAACACAAAAGAACCGATCTGGTCTAGAATGAGTCAACACAAACTCAGTTTGAGTCGACACCAAGTGATTCCTCACTTTGGTCATTTGGGGATTTTGAGTCAACACTAATTGAAGATGAGTCGACACAAATCTATCGAGTCTGCTTGCAGAATTTTGAGTCGACACCAAAATCAAAATGAGTCGACACAAAATTACTGAGAGTCTTCCACTTTTTAGTGTGACACCAAAGGCAATTTGAGTTGACACAAAAAGACCCTTTCGAAAAGCTGAAGAACAAAAAGAGTCGATACCAAATGTATTTGTGTCGACACCATTGTGTTGGTGGAAAGAATGCAAAAAATTGTGTCGACACCAATGAAGAATTGAGTCGACCCAATCAGTTGAAGAACCAAGCCCCAGAAGATTTGTGTCGACCTAAAACCATTTGTGTCGACAACTGCGACGAAAATTCAAATTACGCGTCAGAGTTCAATGGTTGAATTTTTGACATTTATTACTCCCACCTACTTCCAACGGTCATGAATCTTCAAGAGCCTATATAAGGAGTTACTCTTCACCATTTAAAACAACCGGAGACTTACATTTACTGTTGTATTGCTTGAATTAAAAACAAAATCTCTCAAGGTCTCATTTATTACTCATAACTCCAGCTCTTGATTCTTATCTTTTTACTCCTCATTTATTGCCAATCATTTTGTAAAGAGAGTCACCTTTCATCTTTTAAGTGAGTGAGTAAATCTTATCAAAAAAGAACTCAAGAGATTAGAAGAAAAACATCGGCGTGTTTTTCGTTAGATCATCTTGATGTTGTAAAGGTTTTGAATGCACCCGTAAGCATTCTACATTAGTAAAAATTCTCAAGGGGAGTCTTGAGGAGTAAACGTAAGTTTAGAAGAAGCCGAACCACTATAAATCACGGTATCCGGTTCAATTTATATATATTCATAACCTCTTTAATATTCGCATTACTTTATTCCTTGATTATACCTGCTATAATTATTTGTGATATTAAATGGTTTTCGAAAACATTTTAAAATTGTTATTATCGTTTTAAAATTCAATTCATCCCCCATCTTGGGTTGCTTAGAACTAACAGCTTAAACTATCACGATCAACCCTTGTGATTAAAAAATAAATTATAATCACCATCCACATATTCAATCAAATATGAATATAATAACAATCATAAAATTGGGATTAGAACGCCTACAAAATAAGATTAGCATAGTTCTAAATCTACACGGTCCCTCAATTAACCGTAAACATAATCAAAATGGCTCTGATACCAATTGTTGGAGGTAAACTGCCAAGATTATTGGTTTGTATAGGATTTTTTAAAAAATAAAAATTGGACAGGTAATCGTCGAAACAGACTCCAGATAAAAACTTTTTGATGATGAACAATCAAAATAAAAAATTCGTGCCACCACAGTTAATTTAAATGAATGCCTTTCGGTCTTTTCTTCAACTACGAACTTTGATTCTCTGAGTTGAAGCTCCTAACTAACCTTCTACTGTATTCCCAATGCAATTCTCGAATGTAGTGTAGGTTACGATCCTTCGAAAACCAGTACCGGTAGAACCTGGATAATCTTAATCTTGAAAGACAACTTATGAATTTGGTTCAGCCTACCCGCATATTTATAGGTTACAACAAAGACCTGTTGAGTAATTATGATATAGATTTCTAATGTGATCTAGATATCCTTCTAGCAGTTTCTGTAATATAAAACCTTCTCAGCAGTTTTTGTAATTATGAAAACCTTGAAGCGATTTTTATAATTTTCATAAAATATTAAATTACAGTTCATACTACTAAAGAACTATAACTGTACTTCTAGCCGTAATCTCAAAACCTAATTGCATTAAACTCCTGTTATTAAATGTTTAACTCATCTCCCCATGTTAAAATTCTTGATACCCGCCAATTAGATTTAATTACTGACAATTTAATTTAATCGGTATTTTTAAAATTTCTTAAGCTCTTCCGCTTAACTTATTTGACTGCCGGATAATTAAATTCATCTGCAGGGTTTGGCCCGATCAAAACTTATAAGTTTCTTTAAGGGGGTATTGTCAATCCCGAACAATCGAGACACAGATTCTGTCAATAATTAAATTCACCATATAATTAATACCGCTATCCAACTCACCGAGATTATAGACCTATAAAAAATCACACATTCTAATGAATCAAGACAACGAATATTAAATATACGCAAATAATAATTATTTCGAGATTAAAAGTATAAGTACTCATAATAACCTTAGAGTGTGAATT